>JARFJB010001823.1:377500-472500 GCA_036346205.1 Vesta saturnalis
ACCAAACCTTCCCGCTTCTATAAAATACTTATAGTACAATTTAAGCATTTTCAGTGCTATTTATTTAAATATGTAAGTAAAAACGACGTACATCGTCACTTGTATTATTATTAATAAATAGAGTTTGTAATATGGAAGGTTTATTAATCAATTAATAAAAGAGTGTTGCTGTTACTACCACATGATAGCACTGTGTATGATATAATACAAGTTTTGGTATACGTGTACTGGTTAAATGTGACGTCACCGTTGCTATCTTCACATAGGTATATTAACTTACAATACGGCATTGTTGTGGAATTAATTTTATCTTTGTTATATTAGGACAAACGACAACCAACATACGACTTATTGTAGAATAGCCTGAACGGAGAAGTTTCCCGACGGTCAATCCTGAACTGTTTTGGTACAACACGTTTTTAAGATAGGACCGACGATCACCTTGATCATTCTGTGGACGTCATTAGAACTACGAGGCCTTAAGTAACAGGAATTCTTTGAAATGTCTTATGAGGTTGATATGAAACTTATTAAAGTCGAACCTAAAGAGGAAGAAGGAATATATATATATATATATATATATATATATATATATATATATATATATATGCAATGTGTCCCAAATTCGCTTCTTTATAAAGGGATCTCGGCTTCTGTTATACTTACGGCAAAGGTTAAATGTGGAAAGTTTTAGAGGAAGCTTAGAGCATTCGAAAGCTGGTTTCAGATTTACGATCGGTCAATTGGTTTTGAAAATATCGGCGAAAAATCGAAAATGGCGGATTTCGTTTTTCGACAGTAAATCCGAAATGGTTAATTTGACAGCTGTTTCAATGTGAGATTATTCGGACACTTTTTTAAGACGAATAAGATGGCGTGTATGACATGTCACAATCGTCTTTTGTTATCCCACTATCTGCCTCAACTTTCATTTTTCTTATTGCCGCCATATTTGATTTTTCGATTTTTTGAAAGAGCGCAATATTTCCAGTTTAGTGATGTCTCACAACTTCATAAAAGATAAAAATTTTATCGAAATATCACACTTTCTAAAGTTAGGTCTTATTTATTATTAGTAGGCCATGATTTATTTGTCGCAAAATAACATTAATAAATAATGTATAAAATTCTTTTAATTTTCAATAAAACATGAAATTAAATAACGACCTCTCAACCAGACAGATGTTTTGGGACAAATTCCCAGCTATGAGTGTGTTAAAAATAAAGCCAGAAAAATCGTCATTAATTTAATTAGTACTTGAACCTTTGAACAACCTACAATAAAATTACAATTACAATTAATTTACAGATTTGCAAAATGACGTCCATTTACATCGAGACATTTTTGATAATTGGCGACTGTTTTTCATACAACCCTAGCAAGTGTATTTCCATTAACACTATTTCTAAATGTATCCAAAACTCTCTGTCTCAGGATTTCTATGGTCGCAGGAGGATCACACTCGTAGACCTCATTCTTTGTGTGACCCCAGAGGTAGAAATCCAAGGGCGAAAGGTCAGGGGATCTAGGAGGCCAAGATATTGGACCATTTAATGCAATAATTCTTTCATCAAACTGCTCCCATAAGAAGTTCCTGACTTGAATGGTGTTGTGTGCCGGACATCCATCCTGTTGAAACCAGGTTCTTCTGAACTCATCTTCGGTGAGAGTAGCTCGTAAAGCCGGCACAACCGGGTTTCGCAAAACCTCTAGGTGCCTCTGTCCGTTTAAGTTATAGTCAAACAAAAATGGTCCTATAAGTCGATTTCCTGCAATGATTAATAATTTATAATACATAGGTGCCCAATTAAAATAGGTAAGTTAGATTAAATGATCAATAATCCCACACCAAACGTTACTTCCAAATCTGGTCTGTAGACGTCACTCTGCCACTTCGTGAGGGTTTTCTACAGCCCAATGATGAATGTTGTGCTTATTAAAAACTCTACAATTCGTAAACCTACTCTCATCAGATCACAAGACATGATTAACAAAATCGGGATTTTCATTACACATTCTAGTATACCACTCGCAGAGGCGCATTCGTCTTGGAAAATCAGTTTCCTTAAGTTCTTGAACTATTGTGGGTTTGTATGGATAGTAGTTATTCTTTTTTAACACTCTTTGTACCGCTTGTAAAATGTTTCTGTCACAATTTTCATTGCCAATATTGTATCCGCTTTCAGGTCGTTCGAAGTCCCCATAGTTAATTAAATTAATTACAATTTTTCTGAAGTGGGTTTTATGAGGCTGCCGTCGTTCGTCCAAATACCTCGCTGAGGTAATGTCGGCGTTTCTGTTTGACTGCAAGTAAAGCGCTAACTTGTCAAACTTTTCTTTATTTGAATAGGGAATACCGGCCATTTTCAACAGGCTTTTACAATTTGTGTGTCACGATTTTGATTTTAATGACAGAAAAGCGTACTACTTATGAAAACACTACTTTGAATTATTTAACGTCAAAGTCAGAGCCACCTTATATGGAAAAAATGAAACCCAATTTTACTGACAAATAAATCATGTCCTACTAATAATAATAAATAAGACCTAACTTTAGAAAGTGTGATATTTCGATGAAACTCTAATCTTTTATGCAGTTGTGAGACATCATTAAACTGGAAATATTGCGCTCTTTCAAAAAATCGAAAAATCCAATATGGCGGCAATAAGGAAAATTAAAGTTGAGGCAGATTGTGGGATAACAAAAGACGATTGTGACATGTCATACACGCCATCTTATTCGTCTTAAAAAAGTGTCCAAATAATCTCACATTGTTGACAGCTGTCAAATTAATCATTTCGAAAAACGAAATCCGCCATTTTTGGTTTTTCGCCGATATTTTCAAAACCAATTGACCGATCGTAAATCTGAAACCGGATATCGAATGCTCTAAGCTTCCTCTATAACTTTCCCCATTTAACCTTTGCCGTAGGTATAACAGAAGCCGAGATCCCTTTATAGAGAAGCGAATTTGGGACACATTGTATATATATATATATATATATATATATATATATATATATATATATATATATATATATATTTAAATCCGCATTTTCGGTTTTCGCCGATATTTTCAAAACCAATTGACCGATCATAAATCTGAAACCGGATATCGAATGCTCTAAGCTTCCTCTAAAACTTTCCCCATTTAACCTTTGCTGTAAGTATAAGAAGCCGAGATCTTTATAGAGAAGCGAATTTGGGAGACATTGTGTATATATATATATATATATATATATATATATATATATATATATATATATATATATAGCTGTCAAATTAACCATTTCGATTTACTGGCGAAAACGAAATCCGCCATTTTCGGTTTTCGCCGATATTTTCAAAACCAATTGACCGATCGTAAATCTGAAACCGGATATCGAATGCTCTAAGCTTCCTCTATAACTTTCTCCATTTAACCTTTGCCGTAGGTATAACAAAGCCGAGATCCCTTTATAGAGAAGCGAATTTGGGACGCATTGATATATATATATATATATATATATATATATATATATATATATATATATATATATATATATATATATATATATATATATATATATATATATATATATATATATATATATATATATATATATATATATATATATATATATATTTCTTTCGTGCCCTAGGCGTCGAATAAGAAATTCGGCCCCTATGTGCCAGGAAAAGTAAAAAAGATATTCTGACCAAAACGGCGCCCCGCGTCCGAAATATCAACTCGATCGAAAAAATCTCGGACACCTCGATTTTTATTTTCAGTCTGCCGTCTTCTCCGACGGTCAAAGAAATTTTACAGTGGCGTGCGGCCGGGTGTGGGTGGAAGTCCTGATATATTAACCCTAAACCGTTGGTCCTAGAGACATGAAATTTGGAGGGTGTGTTCTTCATGAAGTGTAGGTATTCGCTAAGAAAGGTTTTTCGAAATTCCACTCCTAAGAGAGTGAAATGGGGTGTTGAATTTTTTTGTGAAACTTTTTATTCTATGGGTCAATTGACTCGAAAATTGGTGCACATATTCTTCAATTAAAATTATGAGACGTATATCACGTGTTCTATGCAATTTTTTGATACGACGCGTAATTTAGCGGCCAAAAAATTCCTAAGGTATAATTTAAGTGTTAGTTCAAATTTTTTCAATATCTGAATCACGATTCATTTTATTAGAAAAAGTGCAGACATACTTTTTAAAGAAAATTTAATTTTACATAAGTTTTCTTTCTAAACTTTCTTAGTATAATGCAAGGTAACTCTAAAAAATAATTAAATATGAATAAAAATGGTTAAAATGTATTATTGATAATTTAGAGAAGTTAACATGTTATCTGAAATGCAGTTTTTATACGTCATTCTGACATAGATTACTGTTTTTGTTTTTACAATGTTGCCTGTTTTCGTTATGAACGTATGAGAGGTTGCATATACCTTCCAATATACATATACATATGTTATGCAATCGACTTTTTAAGTTAGCATCTATAGTTGAAATCAAATAAGAATAAAGTAGAGGGCACTTGAATTCAAGTTATGTTTACAATGCTACAATGTATATATGGCGGCAAAATAATACAAGCAAGTCATTGTCCAAGTTTGGTGACAAATTCGTTCACGCAATTTACTCACGTGGCAACAACAATTTCAATCACTGATGTATTCAAAGTTGCTGTACACCGTAGCGAAGCACGGGAATTCCGCTAGTTAATTAATAAAATAGTGTTGTTGTTACTACCACATGATAGCACTGTATAAGTTTTGGTTATACGTATACTGGTTAAATTTGACGTCACCGTCGCTATCTTCACATTGGTATCTTCACACACGTTATTATATTCACTTACAATAAGATTTTGTTGTGGAATTACTTCTATCTTTGTTATATTACGACAAACGCGAACGTATGACTTATTGTAGAACAGCATGAACGGATAACTTTACCGACACACAATCCTGAACTGTTTTGGTACAACATGTTTTGAAGATAGAACAGACGATCACTTTAAGTAACACGGATTATTTGAAATGTCTTACGAGGTTGATATGAAACTTATTAAAGTGGAACCTAAAGAGGAAGAAGGAATAGATTTATTTCTAACCCAATCTTTTATGGTAAATAGTGATCTAATAAAAGGTGAAATTGATTATGGTTTAAGTAGTACAAAGTTTAACACGATTTTTACAGATAATGTGAATATCAAGAAAGAAGACACCTCTTCTCTAATAAAAGATGTGAGCTCGAGGGAATCTGATCATATAAAGGAAAACAGTGTCACACACATCACAAACATACAGTGTGAACGTAATCCATTTAATAGTTCAACAGTGCATGAAAATTTAAAACAGGACATTTTAAAATATAGTTCAAACGTTAAACATAAATGTGACCAATGCAATTATATAGCAAAAAGGAAATCAGGTTTGAAAAGTCATCTTTTAAAACACACTTCCATTTATGAATACAAATGCAGCCAATGTGATTATGCAACAAAACGAAAACAAGATTTAAAAATTCATCTTAAAGGTCATTCTTCAATTTATGAATTTAAATGTGACCAATGTGAGTATGTAACAAATCGCAAAAATAATTTTAAAAGACATCTTAAAAACACTCTTCAAGTTATGAATTCGAATGCAGCCAATGTGATTATGCTACACATCACAAAGGAAATTTAAGAATTCATCTTAAAAACACTCTTCAAGTTATGAATTCAAATGCAGCCAATGTAATTATGCAGCAAAACGAAAACAACATTTAACAATTCATGTTAAAAGCCATTCTTCAATTTATGAATTTAAATGTGACCAATGTGATTATGCTACACCTCAGAGAGGTAATTTCACAATTCACCTTGGAAAACACTTTTCAACGTATGAATTCAAATGCGACAAATGTGATTATGCAACACATCAGAAAGGTAATTTTACAATTCATCTTAGAAAACACTCTTCAACTTATGAATTCAAATGTGATCAGTGTGATTATGTAGCAAACCGTAAAAATTATTTAAAAGATCATTTCAAAAAGCACTCTTCAAGTTATGAATTTAAATGCAACCAATGTCATTATGTAGCAAACCGTAAAAATTATTTAAAAGATCATCTTAAAAAGCATTCTTCAATTTATGAATTCAAATGTGGCCAATGTGATTATGCAACAAATAACAAACTTAGTTTAATAATGCATCTTAAAAAACACTTTTCAAGTTATGAATTTAATTGTAACCAATGTGAGTATGTAACAAATCACAAAAATAATTTTAAAAGACATCTAAAAAAGCACTATTCACTTTATGAGTTCAAATGCAACCAATGTGAGTATGCAACACATTGCAAAGATTCTTTTAATTTGCATCTTAAAAAACACTCTTCAACTTATGAATTCAAATGCGACCAATATGATTATGCAACACATCGCAAATGTAATTTTACAATCCATCTTAAAAAACACTTCAAGTTATGAATTCTAATGAGGCTAATGTGATTATACATCACATCACAAAGATACTTTTAAAAATTCATCTTAAAAACCATATCTGAAAGAACTTTGACTTTGTTGTAATTGTGTTCATACATCTAGAAAAATTTGATCTCAATACGCTAACCTTTACTGTATAATTTGTGGACAGCACCGTTTTAATTTTGTATCATCTGTTGTCATACCTATCATTGTCTTATCCATTACGAAGTTCTCATCCAAATTTGGTTGTAGCACATAAAATTAAGTATACCACTATACAAGTAAAGGCTAAATATACTAATCGTATATGTAAGCAATAATTTATTAGTGATACCTATTTATAATTTTTTCATAAATTATTTGTGAACATAAGATATCTTATCCTTTGTTAACTTATTCATAGGTTATTGTTTAATTTTAAATGTAAATTGTTCATAATGCCTAAATAGATAATAGGTTAGTGTTTAATTTATAGTTGTAACTTCGTTGCTCTGGTTACTTAATGTTTGGATTTTTAAATGGTGTATTTTTATATTTATATTTTGTATAAATCTATATCTTTCGATAACAATTACAGTTATCGTCCTCAGTAAATGGGAATATTTTAAGAATTGCTTAAAATGTTAAATCAAATGCATGAAATATGAAAAAGAAAACCGATACTATTAATATCACAATTTGATAAACGGGTTAAGCCAACTATGGAATCTAATTTTGGTAAAGGATAACTAGATTCTTAATAATTAAAAATTATTAAACTGCTTTGGAGGTGACTGAAAGTTGAAATCTAACAATGAAAAATGTATAATCAAAGAGCAAATTGAACAAAATTTAATCAAATTATGATGTAAGTGTAAAGTTGTGAAAAATTTTAATTTGAAATTGATAAAAGCATTCACAAATAGAAATTTTACGTACCAATTAAAGATCTAACAAAGAAATAGTTTTTTGTTAATAATTGTTATTGTGTAATGGAAACAATGTAGTACGTTTAAAGTCTGTCCAGAAACGAAGCGAAGGAATAAATTAAAATAGTTCATTTATTTTACATATAAGCGGTAGACCATTTTGGATTAAGTACTTAATACAATTCTTAAACTAGTTTTAGGGTATACCGCTTCCATACTATAGCGTTGCAATGTAAGTTATTTATCAATAGCTACTAATTGTTTAACAATGGGACGTAACTATTGTTGAAAATGTAAACTTTCACCATTATCACACATAATAAAATACTTATCTTTTTTGGGTTTTTTAAATGGTGTATTTTAAACTATACAATCTAAACGTTTCGCTAACACTTACAGTTATCTTGTCAATAGTAATATTTGTTAAAAATTGTTAAAGATGTAAACAATTTTGTCAAAGTTGAAAAATTAAAACATAAACATCAGCCTGCTATTAATATAACAGTTTGAGAAACATATAAAGCCAACTGTAAAATATATTTTTTGTAAAGAATAACTAAGTCATTAAAAATTAAATATTGTTAAACTGCCTTAAAGATGACAAAACAGAACACTCTACGGCGAAAGCTAACAATGAAATTTGTCAGTCAAAAAACACATTTAACGAAATTTAATCAAGTTAGGATGTAAGTGTAAAGTTGTAAAAAACTTCAATTTGAAAATGATAGAAGCATTCACAAATTTAAACATCAAATAAAATAATCCAGTTAAATCTAACAAAGAGATATCTTTATCAGTAAGTGCAAGTGTTATTAACAATGAAAAGCATAATGCAGAACGTTTTTTGTAATTTTTAATTTTAATCTTGATTTCAACTATAGAATAGAAAAAATCCTAATTAAATAGGGCATTAGGACTATTCCTAAACCTACAAGAAAAATTAAAGAACATTTAAGATCACCTAAAGATGTGTCAAACTCTTTATCATCTTTCGGAGTGTATAAGTTATCTTGTTCATGTGGAAAAGTATACATCGGAACCACAAAACGTAGCTTTGATACAAGACGTAAAGAACAGAGATTTTGTAGATTAGATCAACCAGAGAGGTCTGTTGTGGCTGACCATGCCCTGAATAATCTAAATCATGACATTCAATTTGACAATATGGAAATATTGTCAAGACAAACTCAGTATTATGTTCGTTTACAACGTGAAGCTATTGAAATATATAAACACCCTAATAATTTTAATAGACAAGAAGAAAATCTCCGTTTAAATAGGTTTTGACATCTTATATAATTAAAAAAAGGCATAATGATGCGTTTCGATTTTGATTTTAATTTTGACTTTTGGTATGTCTGGGTTTTTTGCTGTGTTTTCCTAGACCTTGAAGCACATGCTTTACCAATTATATGTTAAAATACCACAGCACTATAATTTAACATAAGTAGTTGAAATTAAGATTAAAAAAATTATGCTTTTCATGGTTAATAACACTTGCACTTACTGATAAAGATATCTCTTTGTTAGATTTAACTGGATTATTTTATTTGATGTGATGTTTAAATTTGTGAATGCTTCTATCATTTTCAAATTGAAGTTTTTGACAACTTTACACTTACATCATAACTTGATTAAATTTTGTTAAATGTGTTTTATGGCTGACAAATTTCATTGTTAGCTTTTGCCGTAGAGAGTGTTCTGATTTGTCATCTTTAAGGTAGTTTAACAATATTTAATTTTTAATGGCCTAGTTATTCTTTACTAAAATTTAATTTTATAGTTGGCTTTATACGTTTCTCAAACTGTTATGTTAATAGCAGGCTTATGTTTATGTTTTAATTTTTCATATTTGACAAAATTGTTTACAACATCTTTAACAATTCTTACAAATATTACTACTGACGAAGATAACTGTAAGTGTTATCGAAACGTTTAGATTGCATAATTTAAAATACACCATTAAAAAACCCAAAAAAGATAAGTGTTTTATTAACTATTGTTGAGTTCTAAAGTAAAGATCCTAGGCGAAGTTTCGGGTTTAATGTGTGGTATAGCGTTATAGGTAGGTTTAAAAATACCCTTTATTACGTCTTACAAATAAAATAAAACCTGTACTTTTGTATATTAAATAACAAATTGATTGGGCCGTTTATTTTTGTTGAAAATATAACGGGAAATAGATATTTGCAGCAATTGCAGGCACAAATTATATCTGCTCTTAAGAATTATTTCCAATAATTGCCTCATTGCTTGACCGGTGAGGTCACCTAACCTTACACCTCTCAACTTTTATTTATGCGGATACACAAAAAATGAGGTATGAATATTCTTCGCCTGAAAACCGCTAAGTATTGGACGAACATCAACAGAAATACGTAGGGGAGAACGGGGGAATGACGGTCACTTAAGGGAAAAGAACTGGTAAACCGTATTAGTAGTAATATAAGGCCGATCCTAACTGAAAAGCCACTAGATTTTTAAGGTCACTTTGTGCCGAAAGCAACAAAAACTTGCCAAAAATAACTAAAATGGTGTCAGATCATATACTTAATACTAACTATACTTCAGCTATAGAGAGAGAGAGAGAGAGAGTACAAGCCAAGAAAGTTCGATAGGTGAATATTATTCAGGTTAAACTGCACATGTCGGGCGGCGGCTTCAGCAGCAGTTAACTTAAATATATTTCACTATTTCAGGATATATTGCATTCAAAATATACAATAAAACTAGTTGTGACATTTGTCAGAAACAATATCTTCAGTTAAAGAATCGAGGGACATACAAGAATTCATCATAATGAGTAATTCAAATTTGTTGTATTATAGAAAAATTAATACGTTAAAGCAATGACACATTATTAAGAACAAAATTTATCGTATATATTACAAATTTAGTGCTTCGCAAGATCAAAATTCCATTTAATACAGAGGCAATGGATTTACATTGCAAGTCGATGGAGGTTTTGGATAATCACAGAATTTTATTGTGTAAAGTGATTATTAAACTACATTTAGAACAGGATGATTATATTAGACAGAAATACTGCAAACTAGTTTTATTTAAATACCAATAAATTTTAATTTTTAATCATCTTTTATTGAAAAGTCACAATTTTTTAGATGTAAGGTTATAAAGATTCATTTTGTTTAGGTTATAAAAGTAGATATACTACGCCGATCCTAACTCACCGTGCACGCTTCAAGGTCGAAATCAAAGAATTTTCAAGGTCACGTACACGTTTCAACCATCAAAGTCAATTTTCATGGTCATGTGTGGGATTCTACTTTTCAGGGTCATCAATTTCACCAAGCAATTCTTGGAATTTGTCAAGGCCATGTGTCGGGAAATGTTCAATGTCACCTGCAGGGTAAATTTAGCAGCATTCCTAATCAAGGTCACGTGGATTTCAAGGTCAACGTGCGATTTGGTCGAGTCAAAGCCATGTGTTAATGTCTACAAATCAAGGTCACATGCAGGGGTATCATTACAGTTCAGACAGATTGTTATCTATTCTTAGCATGTTCAAGGCCAAGAAGGTGTGGGTGACCTTTCGTGCTTTGTATACGGAGAAATAAATTTTCAAGGTCACCTGCAGAGGTATCCTGATCTTATTTAATCTTACTTTTCAATGGCAAATTCTTGGAAATATAAGCATACCTAATGAATGAGTCCGGCTTTACGCATGCTTAGGCCAAAGGTGGGTATTTGACAAGTTGAAACATGTTCAAGGCAGAGCTCCCTTTACAATGTTGCCACATGCGGCGTTGTCAGATTTAGCGTTTTCAGGTCGTTGATTTTTTCAAAAATTATGGGAACTATGTTTTGGCAATTGGCCCGGGCTAAATCAGTTGATGTTTGCCTACAATATTTTGACCTTGCCGGGCAATTTTCGTCGTGTACGTATGGTTGGTTCAGACCCGCCGCAGTATAGGAAATGTGCATGTCAAGCCAGTTAATCCGTCGTGTTCGGATAGCCAGTTTCTGGCAAATAAGCATGTCAAGTCAGTTAAGCCATCATATACGTATGGCCGGTCCTGATCCGCCACAGTATAGGTCAAGGTCAATTCCTTTTGTTTTGGTGGTCTTTCAGGATTGTGCCAAATCTAAAAATGGACATTTGTAAATCGTTTGGTGAAGATAAGTGGTTTGTGTTCATGCTAATAAGTAGGTCAAGGTTAAGTTGTTGTATTTGCTAAATGGGGCTACTATCATATGGTCCTGACCCCACGAATATCTAAAGAGGTCAATAAAAGTTAATTGACTTGCAGGGGTATAAAATTACATTTCTTAGAAATCCATTTTCAAGGTCAGAGTTTATTGATGTGAAGAGGTGTCCTATTCTTAGAAAGCAAAACATAGAATCAACTCGTGAGGGTTATCATATTACATTTCTAACAAATAGATGTTCAAAGTTAAAGTTTACGGTTCCAAAGGGTGTCATATTACACTTCTTAGAAAGCTAAAATCAGTTCGTAGAAATAAGAAAAATGATAGGGTTGTTGTCCATGTTAAAACTATATCAAGGTTAAGTAGTTCTCGTATTGGCTAAATTGAGTAAAGCTAATCATAAGGGGTATCACATTACATTTCTAAGAAATACATGTTCAAGGTTAAAGTTTATTGATCCGAAGGGTGTCATGTTACACTTAGAAAGCTAAAATCAGTTCGTGGAAACAAAAAGAATGATAAGAGTTGTTGTCCATGGTAAAACGTATATCAAGGTTAAGTGGTTCTCGTATTGGCTAAATTAAGTCAAGCTATTCAAGGTAAACTTTTGCTGGTGTCGTATTACAATTCTTACAAATCTAAACAGAAGCAGTTCGTGGAAACAAGAAGAATGATGTGGTTCTTGTCCATGCTAAAACGTATATCAAGGTTAGATGGTTCTTGTAAGAATAAAAAGATTATGCTTACAGTATGTGGGTTTTCCTAACCACCAGGGCTTGTCTCAGGATGAGGCAGTTTCCCCGAGAACCGAATCCGTTTCCCAAAGACAGATAGCCGTTTCTCAAATACAGATAGCGGTTTCGCAAAACAGGGACGTGTTTCCCAACACAGGTTACCGTTTCCCAGAAGCTATAGTGGTTTCCCCACAGAAAACAAGTCAAATAGCTCATTCATCGTAGCTGAGGCTAAATTGAACCAAGCTCTACCAGGTCAAAATCTATTGGTATCATAAAGGGTATCACGTTACATTTCTAAGAAATACATGTTTAAGGTAAGATTAAAGTTTATTGATCCGAAAGGTGTCATTACAATTCTTAGAAATCTAAATATAGAATCAGTTCGTGGAAATATGAAGGTTATTATTTATGCTAAAAAGTAGGTCAAGCTTAAGTGTTTCTCGTATTTGCTAAATTGAGTCAAGCTATTCAAGGTAAACTGTTGCAGGTATCATATTAGAAATCTGAAAATATAATCAGTTTGCGAAAGTAGGTCAAGGTTAAGTGGTCCTTGTATTGCTTAAATTCAGACAATCTCTTAAAAGTCAACTTCTTGGAAATTGCAAAATGTGCATTCCTAATCAATGTCTCTTGTAACTGGCTTTGCACATTCGTGAGTCAAGGTTAGTATTTGACAGGTGAAACATGTTCAAGTCAAGGACACATTTTTCTTATATAAACCACTGTAATGACCCAGAACAAGGAATAAGAAATAAATTATTATTGTTTTAAATATTATTGAGATAATGACGTAAATAATAATTTATTCAATTTGTTTCAGTTCCGATATCATAATAAACAGCACCTTTGCGTGCGCACCAGTTCCCCCTTTAATATGTGCAAATCTATCGCACATGATTTTGCCAAACCCCACTTCATCGCGAAGTATAAAAGCGAAAGTTTTAATATAAACACTCACTCTGTTCTACAAAACACTTCTTTATAGAATTCCCAGCAGAATTTCTCTGCGACCCGCTTTTATAGTAATTTATTCTCTGTTCGAGAATATTAAACCTGACCAGCTCGTAAAGCGATTTCGTGTAATTTACCTTATTGTTCTAACGTATTTTACTATTCCGAAATCTGACCTGTATTATAAAAATATTTAAAGAATCCTTATGACATAAACAATCCCTAAATAAATAATTGATGCTAAAAGGGACTAGCTGCTATACCCTGATTTTTGGGTAGGAGGTGGCCTGTTATCGATCTCTTTTCATGTAACGATGTTAAAAGTTCGTCTGGAGGATCAAAACTAACTAGAGAATTCCAAACCTAAACCCGCTGTATTACCCACGAAGTTCTATTTATTTAGTGTCTGTATTAACTCTGAATAATTAGGATACCAAGAGTTCACGAAGATCGGATTGAGATTACCTTGGCCGCGCGCGAACTCGTAAGAAAGAATCTCCTTGGATAATTATTATTAAAAATAAACCAACCCAGACATAACGAGAACGTTCAGTTTACTTTCACGAAAGGGAATAAATACAACAGGTTGTTTCGTGATGGTTGAATACGAAGCATTATTTAAATTGTACAAGGTTATTTCCTAGTTTTATTTAAAACATTGGAGTAAAAAATCCCATAATAAACCATTTAAAACCATTCCGGCCATATAAATAGTGACCAGTTTCAAAAGATTAACTAACGTTCCTGTTTATGCAAATAATAAACATTTCATTCACCTTCAGTAACAAACATCACATCTGGTGCAATATTTCATATACGCATAAACTCCACTGTAGAAGGGAGACACCTTGCGACGCTATCATGGATTTTGTGACGTCACCTCACCTTTCACTTTTTACATGCCCACGTGGGGATCGTATTTTTTCACCCCTATGGTTTCTTTTCGGAGGGCATTTTCAACCCTTGATTTTCACCCTAATTTGGTTGTATTAAGAACCTTTTTTATGGCTTCTTTTCAGAGGCCATTTTCAACCCTTGATGGAATTTTCACCCTAATTAGAGTCCGTTTGGTTGTGTTAAGAACTTTTTTGTCAGTTCACACCTATGACTTCTTTTCGGTGGTCATTTTTAACCCCTTGATGGAATTTTCACCCAAATTACGGCCTCTTTGGTAGTTTAGCCCCTGGAAGGTTGACAAATGCGTACGCATACAATGTTCTAATAAGGAGCCCTAATGCTAACTTGTAAAATATGTGTAGATCTTCAAAACTTGTTCTCGAGCCTTTGCCCCCTGTCGCGGCCCCCTGTTTGGAAATGGTATGGTGCCCTAACCTTACAAGACAAGCGCACAAACTAGCTCTTGGGCCTTGGCCCCTATCGTGGCCCCCTTGGTGGTTTCTAACCTAATCTTATAAGACAGGTGTAGGCCTTCGCCCCCCCGTCATAGAAATTTGTATTCTAATAAGGTGACCCTAGCCTTGTAAGACAGGACTTGTATCAGGGACTACGCCATGGTCCCCTTTGAGTTAAAATTGATTTTTAGCGCCATCTAGTTGTGTATAGACTAGCGAGTGTTTTCTCTAATAGAAGTTGATCATGCACACCTCTCTCTTTCTCTCTCTCTCTCTCTCTCGTTTATCCGTCTCTCTCTCTCTCTCTCTCTCTCTCTCTCTCTCTCTCTCTCTCTCTCTCTCTCTCTCTCTTTCGGCTCTTTCTCACAAACAATTAATTAATCAATCAATCTCAAACAAATCATGCTCGATCAAATCAATCAGATCAATCCCAATAAATCAACCAAAATTAATAAATCATGTCATACAGTTTGCGGAAACCAGCTTACAGTTCAAAACTGAATACATTAAAGTCTAAATTAAATATTACGTGAAATAAATAATTTCTACCCTAATGCAATGGTGCTTTTTATATAGGCAGGTTCTCTTTCTAAAGTCACCACCTATACATTCGAAAAATTATGTCTGATTTGTTTGCATGTTCAATTACATACACACAAAATTGTTTTATAGAAACGCGTTCAGTAATAGTTATAAAAACCTATTAAAAGGACTGGAAAGTAATATATATATATATATATATATATATATATATATATATATATATATATATATATACATATAAGTAATTATTAAAATTAGGGTGAAAATCAAGGGTTGAAAATGCGCTCCGAAAAGAAACCATAGGTGTGTAAAAATACGATCCCCACGTGGGTATGTAAAAAGTGAAAAGTGAGGTGTCCCAAGGGTGACGTCACAAAATCCAAGATGGCGTCGCAAGGTGTCTCCTTTCTACTCTCCACTAAATGAAAATAAAACGAAAGTATTATTTCGCCTTCAACTAATTATTTTCAGCCATATATACATATTTAATTTAATTATAGTACAAGAATAGATATAGTTAATTGAATCATATCCATGTGTATATAAAATTAGTATTCTAACTAGGTCAATGTCCCGATTCAGCGTGGTATTAACCTTAAATTTGTCACAATTTAAAATGTCCCTTTAGATTGAATTATACTAATACCCTCCTAACCAGGTATTCCAATAATTAATCAAAGCTCAATTAATTTTTCCCCATTATAGAAAAGGAACTGTATTATACAAACCTCAATTTCAAATATAATTTGTTATGTAAAATAGTAATTTCAAACTTCAATTTACCTGTTATATATAATATATATATATATTATAATATATATATATAGTAATATTAAGAACATTTATAACGTTTTTACTTCAAAACCGGCATATCATTTTGTTTATGTTTTCAAAAGTAACTGTTGTTACAGGAAAGCACCGATACTAAACCAAATTCCCTAACAGCAACGTGCGCACTCAAGGAAGCCTCCATCCACGCAACACCAGTATGATGTTCTACCCATCAGTGGCCCATGCGCGGATTTAAGTATCTGAATATAATAATTGGTTGTGACTTATTTTATAGCTTAATTACTTATTTATACCAGAACATATTATTTATTTTATATTCATTTTTATAATGTTAATTTAATTTCCATTTCCAGAATTGTTTATATTTTTGTTAACCAGAATATTACTTTGTTTCAATATATGTATAAAATTTACTCGTACCTAATTATTTAAGAGTTATATAAGAGTCTAAAAATAAAACCCACAACCACACTACACTGTAGCTAGTCGAAGCATATTAACTAAATCCACATAGTGGAATTGTAATTTGTCAAGGACCCGAGAGGGCCTTACACCACAGTGTGCTGAGGTCAGTCAGTCAGTCAGCAATTTGTAATTGTTAAACATGGAAGAAGAAAATCGAATTGAAGAATTTAAAACGATGCTCAACAAAGGATGTGTTCATGAGTAGTACGGGTGCGGTCGGAAAACCAACAAACAACATTTAATAGTAGTGCCCTCAACCATATGTAAACATGATTTAACTAGAATCATTTTACAAAACTGTACAAAGAGTGTAAAAAAAATTATTGCTGACAAATGTTGTTATAAGTGTCTCAAAAACACAATTATATGTATTAGGTTTAAGGAACTATATTGTATAATTTAAAAATAAAAACTAAAAAAAAGTGTTGTGTATTTGGTGTTCCTTTTTCATATAAGTTAGAGATGTAGATGTTATTACAAAACAGTAAAATAACTTCAAAAGCTTCGGTTTCCATTTCAAATGACTGATTTTGCGCATGCTCGGTAGGAACCGGTTTCCCAAGTACAGATAGCCGTTTCCCGGAAATTGCATAAAACTGTTAATGGTATTGTCTAAGCAAATTTTTCCATTAAATACTGTCTTAATAACTTTGACTTTATAGCACCTCGGTTAAAACACTCACCATGAATAACTTATATATATATATATATATATATATATATATATATATATATATATATATATATATATATATATATATATATATAATTAGAAATAGTTGTGGCTGACTATTTAAACACTAAAGACTAATTAGTGGGGATGCAGCCAAAAGGTTTAGGGAGAAAAATAAGACTCTTTTTACTTAATTGAGAGCTTTGAATTCTTTATTCCTTCGTCAGTCAAAATTCTACAATAGGTATTAAGTTATTATAAGTTATATAAGGTACAAAATCTATAACTTACAGTATGTGAGGTTGCTATTTAAAAACTTGCAAACATTGATAATAAAAGATTAATTTTGAAAATATTGAAACATTAATATAATATTTAATGTGATGTAATTTGTGATTGACAGTTTGTGTATATACATGGTAACGAAATGGATAGAGAAATAGAGTTGGAAGTGGACTGTTTTAATTGCTTATTTAACTGACGTTGGTTATCTAAATGTAATATGTTTGAATAAATTACATTTAGGTTTTGAATATCAGTTCTTTTATTCATAGAATTTTGTTCACAATGAATATGAGCCATTTCTAAGAAGGACCTTTTGAACAAATTAGTTTCAATTTCTAGAATTTTGATGTTATTAAAGTCAGGAAGGTGTCCTGTTTCATTAGCGTGTTGTGAAAGGGCGCATGCATCTTTTCTGACTTTAATATCACTACGATGGGAGGTTAGCCTATACTTTAAGTTTCTAGATGTCATGCCTATGTATTTTAGATGACAGTTATTACAATCAATTTTGTAAACTACATTAGTTTTATCTTTAGTTTGAATTTTATCTTTTAATTTTGAAAAGAGATTACCAACCTTTTTTGTAGGGCGAGGCGCTATTATAATATTTTCTTCTTGCTTTAAAACATTTATAATTTTGGGAGTAATTTCTGTAATGTATGAAATGATCTATAAATTTTATTAATGTTTTGATTGTTTGAGTTATTATGACTGTCAATATTGTTATCTTTTTGTTTGTATGTTAGTTGTAGAAAAAATAGTTTTTCTTAAAATTTTTCTATAAGAATTTTAATCAAATTAACATAATTTTTTAAATTATTTTCTAGTGTTACAAAAAACTGTTTTAACATTCCTTGTTCTTTCATTTTCCTTTAATAAATAAATTATAATAATTATTAAAATTAATTTGTTTAATTAATATGTTTTATATTTCTTTGATTTAATAAAAAAGATTCTTTTCTTTGGGAAACAATAATTATGTTAATTAAAAAATAATTTATTTTAGTTTTTTTAACACAAATTATTCTTTCAAATAATTTTAATTTAAAAATTTGGAAAGGGATCAAAATTTCTTAAATCTTAGACATATGTCAAATGGAGAAATTTTTAGATTATTGTTCCCAAATTTTTTAATTATTTATTAAAAAAATAATTTGTGAACAAAGTCATACCAAAAAATTTAAATGAAAAATTTTAATTGTTTTAATTTTATAATCTTTATTATTAAACAGAAAAGGAAAACGTTTCCCATCTAAACTTAAAAAAAATTAATTAAATTTAATAATTGTTGGTTAAAAATTAAAGTTCAAATGAATATTATTTTTTGCATCACCAGAAAATAAATTAAAAATTGTGTTAAAAAAGAATTACTAAAAGATAACAATAAGGCTTAATTTAAAACCAATTATAGACCTTTATTAATAACTCTTATCCACCGAAAATTTAAAAAACTAATTTTTCTACAACTAACATACAAACAAAAAGATAACAATATTGACAGTCATAATAACTCAAACAATCAAAACATTAATAAAATTTATAGATCATTTCCATACATTACAGAAATTACTCCCAAAATTATAAATGTTTTAAAGCAAGAAGAAAATATTATAATAGCGCCTCGCCCTACAAAAAGGTTGGTAATCTCTTTCAAAATTAAAAGATAAAATTCAAACTAAAGATAAAACTAATGTAGTTTACAAAATTGATTGTAATAACTGTCATCTAAAATACATAGGCATGACATCTAGAAACTTAAAGTATAGGCTAACCTCCCATCGTAGTGATATTAAAGTCAGAAAAGATGCATGCGCCCTTTCACAACACGCTAATGAAACAGGACACCTTCCTGACTTTAATAACATCAAAATTCTAGAAATTGAAACTAATTTGTTCAAAAGGTCCTTCTTAGAAATGGCTCATATTCATTGTGAACAAAATTCTATGAATAAAAGAACTGATATTCAAAACCTAAATGTAATTTATTCAAACATATTATATTTAGATAACCAACGTCAGTTAAATAAACAATTAAAACAGTCCACTTCCAACAACTCTATTTCTCTATCCATTTCGTTACCATGTATATACACAAACTGTCAATCACAAATTACATCACATTAAATATTATATTAATGTTTCAATATTTTCAAAATTAATCTTTTTATTATCAATGTTTGCTAGTTTTTTAAATAACAACCTCACATACTGTAAGTTATAGATTTTTGTACCTTATATAACTTATAACAACTTAATACCTATTGTAGAATTTTGACTGACGAAGGAATAAAGAATTCTGAAAGCTCTCAATTAAGTAAAAGAGTCTTATTTTTCCCTAAACCTTTTGGCTGCATCCCCACTAATTAGTCTTTAGTATATATATATATATATATATATATATATATATATATATAACATCAAATATTATATAATTGTACTTTAATTATATTTATAAATTATATTATTATTTATTAATTATTATTTATTGTTATTATAATTTAACATTGGCTAAAACTTTTAATATTGATAACATATTCGTCGGTAGAACTATGAGACTCATCAAAAGGGGATAGGAATCAAAATTTAGAAGAAACTCTACTTTTAATATTATAAAATAAATGATTATGAATTTTGAATTATATTGATTGTTTGAATACAATAATCATAGTTAATATGATTAAAGCACATTGAGTTAATGTCCTATTATTTCTATCGTATCTAAATTGATTAAGTAAATTGAATTATAATTTTTAATTCGCCTTAATACCTGTGTTACACCCTGTGCATAACAAAATTCTTTTAAAAGTATACGTGGGCATGCGCTGTGAATACGCAAACATATGATTTGACTACAACTAAAAATGAAATTCGACATACAAGTAAGTATAACTACGTTTCAATAAACAACAATATTAATATAAAACCTTTAAATTTTTAGAACAAATAACATTCCCTTGGGACATGCATCCCTGTTGTTGCACATCTTGGTTATTACAAAGGATTGAAATTATGAACATAACAATAAAGTATCAATGTCAACAATAAAGTACTCACATACAATGTCCTCCTTTTGTGGGTTACTGCTGCTGAAGTTGATTGAAGACAACAGCTCCTACGAACTGCAATTCTGCTCCACGAAAATCCAAATTTTCTTTTAAATGAACAGCTTATTCACTTAGGTAAGTTTCACTATTGTTATTAGAATATTGACGAATCTTTATTTTTAGGTTCATCACTTCTTCATTAATTATCTTCAAAATAAATTTTGAAAAGCATGGATCGTTGAAGGTTGTTGTAAATTAAACACACTTTTGATAAACAAGGTGTATAATGATAAAAACACGAAGACAACACAATTAAATATCCATACCAACATAAACAATATAAATTTAAAAACAAACAAAGCCGAAACTGCGGAAATATTTTTTTATAACTTATCGAAAACTTCCGATTTGAAATTTAAAAAGGTAAACTAACCTTAATTTAATTATTTCCCGACAAAAGACTATCACTTGTTTTGTTAACACTTCCGATACTAAATCGCACTTTGTTACTTTACCGAAGTGACGTTAATTTGTTTTAAAAATTATTTTCAAAAAAATTTGGCAACAGCTTACTTTGGCAAGTTGTTGCAAAGATGAAAATTAAGAGAGAATTTGTGAATCTAAAGCACTTGTATTAATATGATTTTGGTCGACAACCAAATCATCGAATGTTTTCTATAGTTACGAAGAATATTTCCTGTATTCTGATTGGCTACTGTAATTTTTACATTACGATATTTATTTAAAGCCCTATAACTTTCGCCCCCTTTAACATTTCTTAAATCTAAAAACATTTCCATAATCTACATAATTTTATCTATAATTTGAAACCAAACACGGACTAATTCCTACACTTAATAACTACGTTAATTTTTACACTTATTTATTGAATTTACACTAATTCTATGAATTTTACAGGCCTGGAAATTACCTCTACATGAATAGGGGATGCTACTACACCCAAATATCCATCTTAAACATGCCTACGGCCAATTTGAGAGGAAAATTATTTAAATTCTACCCATATATTTAAAAACTAAAATTAACAAAAGGAATTATAACATGAAATTGAGGCTACCTTACTATTTTTGCCTCTAGTAATTTATTTTATATAAATTGTCTCAATTTAAAATACTTTTTACAAAAATTTTTATGCGAGGATATAACATAATCTCATTTTGTTTATATAATTTTTAATGTTAAATTTCACACTTTTAACCACAATAACTGTTAATGTAAGTGTTTAAACTTAATGTTCAAGTCACAAATTAAATTATTTTACCACTTTCGTAGGTTCATAAGTTCTACGACTAGTGTCGGAATGTTGTCAATCACTAGTTTAAGGTCATAAATTGTTGATTAAACACAATAATCCCAGAGCTGCTGCATGATTCATGTTTTATAGTCACTCACTAATGTGCTTAATCTGTTTTTTCATAATTTTTGCACTAATATGTGTTAAACGCACTAATACGAATGTTTTCACTAATCTTGGCTGCGTACATGTAAATTGCGACATTGATACCAGCCTAAATCTAGTTTTAACATTATTTCTGTCAACCACAACCTGTATTACATGTCGTCGGGGAATATTGTTTAAAATAAACTTACAAAACTAAATGAAAACTTGAATTAACTCAACAATAACAAACATATCCTATACTTCAATGTACTGTGCTGTCGATTACTTATTTTAACATTATTAAAATTATATTAAGAAATATTTAACTTTTTCAAATAATCATTCTTATCTAGAATTATTTAATGAAATGTACCATTTCGTACTAACTAAAGTAAAACTTCACTCTGCAAATTACATAGCTACTTGCACGTAATTTGAATCATCTCAACATATATATATATATATATATATATATATATATATATATATATATATATATATATATATATATATATTATATATATATATATATATATATATATATATATATATATATATATATCGATATAACAAAATTTCATTGTTTGGGGTTCAGCCCAGCTAATTTCTGGCATAATTTTAGTTTTCTAAAATCATGTATGCCTTGGATCTTTTCAAAAATTTGATTTTTGGTTCTAGTAAACTGCCTTTATTAGTGAAGATATAACAAAATTTGATTAACAAAAGTTGTTTAGAATCATGAAAGAGTCCTACTTCTAGAATTTCAAGCACCTAGGCCAACGTTGATGTTTTAGCAATTTACAATAATTTTTATCTGATAGTTTAATATTGTTTATCCCCGGATAGGTGATATGACTCTTGAAAAGCAAAAAAATTCTAAATAAATAAAAGAATTTCTTTAACACAGTTTATTACTATGAATATTAAAAGATAACACTTAAATTATTAGCTATTACAAGTTACTGGCTTAACACTGATAAGTTATAATGAAATAGTGAGTTAATATTCAGATTAAAAATAAGGCTCTACTAAGCCTCCTCCTAAATTTGCGCAGTTTTCAATACGATTCCGGAATTCACCAAAAGCTGCCTGTGTTTGTTCTCTAGGAATTGATCGAACTGCAACTGTTATTCTGCGTTTTAATATTTCAGTGTCATTCGGAATGTGTTCTTTGTAAACTATTTGTTTTACCCATCCCCATACAAAAAAATCCATTATCGATAGGTCTGGAGATCTAGCCGGCCAAGATGTCACGCTCATTCTCCCGAACCATCTTTTAACAAACTGATTATTAAGCCAATCAGTAATCATTTGTGTGGAATGGGCAGGGCAGCTATCTTGTTGAAAGTAATGCGAACGTCGAATATTTAATGGAAGTTTGTCAACAAAACTTTGCAGAATTTGTAAGTAAGTTTGCTGATTTAATCTTCCTTCAATAAAAAAGTGTCCAATACTTCCTAACTCGTATGAGACGGCACACCAAACATTTAGTTTTCCAAAATACTGCCTTCTTGAGTTAACTACGTAATGGGGATTGACTCTGCTCCAATATCAACAGTTTTGCGAAGATGGAACACCATTTGTTGTGAAAGTACATTCGTCAGAAAAAATTATTAGTTTATGGAAATTTCTGTTTTCTAAAATTACCTCCCCTAAAGACAAACAGAACTGCAATCGCCTTGCTTCATCACCTTCTTCCAAAGTGTGGCAAAATTTGGCTTTATATGGATAAATTTTGTTAGTTTTATAAATTCTCTGTAAATGTGTTTTACTTATGTTTGTATTTAAGCTTCGATTTCTTAGAGACATTTTAGGATATGAATCTACGGAATTTAAAGCAACTAAAGTACCTGCATTAATTTCATCGTAAGCTTTTTTCTCTCTCTTCTTATAGTGAACGCTTCCTGTTGTGAGAAATCTCTTGATTAAACGCCAAGCAATAACTTTGTTAATTGCAGCATTTGGATATTTTTCATTAAATAAAGCAATAACCATATTTATCACTCTTTCACCGATTCCGTAACAATGAATCAAGTAAACTTTTTCATCTACTGTTAACATTGTCTTTAAAAATATGTTTCAATTTAATACAGAAGTGTTTGATTGATAAGATTGACAGATAAGTTTTGTTATGGAGATAATTTGTTTTTCCATAGCAATCTTTGTTACAAATACATTTCTTTAGTATAGGAATCGACATAACAGAAGATATGAGAGATTTTGATTAAAAAACTTTTGTTAATCAAATTTTGTTATATCTTCACTAACAAACAGTTTACTAGAACCAAAATCAAATTTTTGAAAAGATCCAAGGCATACATGATTTTAGAAAACTAAAATTATGCCAGAAATTAGTCTTTAACTAAGCAGGGCTGAACCCCAAACAATGAAATTTTATATCGAAAATTTTTATTTTTACAAGAGTCGTTTCACCTATCCGGGAGATACTGTATATATATATATATATATAAATGAAATGTTAATATTAGTTAACTTTACTATATTCAAATGGGGATAGGGTTCAAGGATTTAGTTGAAGATAATATATTTTTGTATAGAAATATCCTATACTTAATTGAATTTGACGTATAAAATTTGCTCTGAATAAGTTTTGCTTTCTAACGCATGCGTTACTGACTTTAAATGAAAAATAATTAAAACTGTCAAAATTGTCAAATAATTAAGAAATTTTAATGTTTGGATCAAAATGTGAAAATTTAGAAAAGAAAAGGAAATGATTTGCTTCTCAGGTGTTTACACAGGTAAATAATTGAAATTCTTAATTAATAACATATAACAAATATAGATTGCAGGAAATACCAATAACAGGGTTATAAAAATTTTAAAACTCACAGATACAATCCTTCCTGTCGATTGAATGATGTCTTCAAACTTCAGCTGGAGGCAAGCAATGTTCACTCGGATGTTGTTGTTACGAATATCCAACTGCTATCTCGGTTCTCGAAGACACCAACTTCCAAACTTCAAGATGTTTTCTTTTCCAAAACGGCAACCTCCAACACTTATTTACAATGGTAACTTTTATTAAAAATGGTTTTAAATCTTTATGACTGATATCGTTTAAAATGTATTATTAGTATGCAAGATTTTGTTAACACAATTTTATTTTAGTTACCGAAAATATAATATTTATTTAAGAGGTTGTCCGGTACTTCTATTACCTCTTTCTAAACATCTCAAATTCCCCAATTTAAGAATGAAGATATTTTTACAAGAAAATATTAAGTTCTTTAATTGACCTACCTATTAAAATTAAATTTTAAAATATGGATAAATCATGGATATATGAAATTTACCTCTACTACTACCATCCTTTATATTGACTAATTCATATTAGTACCCAAAACATTTTTTTACCCTATACGGACCTTCATATGGTAGTAAGAGTTTTCACATTTTTGTGCTCTATCTGCAACTGTTAAGCGTATGATTACTAAATCTCCTTCCTTAAATGTAACCTTCTTTTTAATTTTGGCAGAATGTTTCTTTTCATAATTATCTAAAATCTTCCACAACCTTTCTTTGACTTCTTGGAGCAAATTTTCAACTTCAATTTCTTCTTCTTGTTGCCTCCAGGGTCTTTCTGGTATAATCTTCTTTATTAATGTTATCAGCTACCTGTGTTCTAACATTCGGTACTTCATTGATGCACTTCTCTATGACCTTAAGATACTTCACCCAAGCATTATGTTTCTCATCGTGAATATTCTTAAAATTTAATCACTTCCTTGATATATCTTTGCTGGGTTGCCTTGAGGATGTCTGATCGAACAGAAATATATCTTTATTCCCATCTCTTGAACTTCTTTACAAATTTGGCAGTTCTGAAATAAGTGGCATTGTCTAAAATAGCTTTTGGCTTTCCTGTTTCTTCCATGAATTTCTCGATAGAAATCGTAGCTTGTCTTGCTGTGCATTCCTGCTCTTAAAAACTAAACATACCTTATCTAACATAATCCTAACTACATAGTCCATGTTTAAACACCTGTGAAATGTCTACTTGCCAAATTACCTTTGAAAATTGAATTTTATTGTAAAAATTGCACTACTAAAATGACTCTCTGAAAATGGTGATATTTAACATCTTTGACAATTTTGGTAGCAACAAATTGCTTTTATGATGAAACCAAACTTAGCAAATGATATTCAGATCAATTTATACCAAATAAATTTATTTTAAACACATATGAACCATATTTATGTAAAATTGTGTCTACTTGTCTCGAGCCAGAAATTACCTTTTATGACCCAAATGTCATGTAAGCTGTCCGATACTTCTATTTTGTTTATTCTAATGATCTCATCTTTAAATAAATCGTTATTCTCTCGATGATTTTTCCTGTATTAATGAAATTTCTGATCCGGTATCAACTAATCCTAATAAATTTAAATTCTTAATTCTAATGTTAACGAAGGTAATAAAATGTTTGCAGTTTCTGGTTCTGAATTTTGTTCAATTTCTAAAAATTCCGTAGGATGTTGGTAGTTTGTCTTTACATTGTTGACAAGGAAGCTCGTATTTAAAATTTTGAACGGTGATCTTGTCAAAGTCCTTTTGTGTTCTTTTCTTCGTCTTGGGATGCATGTACGATGGCATTGACAACTAATCCTTCCACAACTCGGTTCCTCCTTCTCTTCTCGTACCTGGATGTTATTCACCCTCCTATTCTGATCATCCACGATCTCTTGGTATGGCCTTCTATTTTCTTTTTGCATATCATTTCTCGATGATCCTTTCCTTCATTCTCTCTATTATTCTGATGTTCCCGTTCATTATCCTTGGCTTGATTGTTGTAATTAAATCTGTTCCTACGTAGCCATTATTATATCCCTCTTCTTTGTTGGAAGTTGTTCCTCTCTCTTCGATCTATAATTGCCTTCCCTATTGTTGCCATTTTGGAAATACTCTCGATTATCACACGATGATATTGATTTTGATAATCTCTCCTGTCATTTCCATAATTCCTATTATAATTGTCTCTCCTATTTTCCTCTCTTTCGTGCCTGTAATTATATTCCTTCTGTCATTTCCATAATTCCTAGGGTTAAATTCTCTTTTCGTAACTGTTCTGATGCTGTTCGTATGCATCGTATCTTCTTAAAAATTGCAGTAGTGATGTTATATTATCTATATTTTGCAGAATAATGTTTTCTGCCACATTATTCTCCAGTTGCCTTGCTAAATATTGAACTATTTCTTGTTCATTCATCGGTGGTGTGAAGTATCTTGCTATTTGGTATTTCTTCATTACATAAATCTCCTCAAGTGCCATAGTTTTTGTCATACTTCGCCCTTGAAAATTCTTCCCTTATTACATTTTGTTGGACATCACTCCAATATTGTTTGGTAAATAATTCCTTGAAGTGCTTATAATCGGTACATTGCTCTTGTACTAAATTGTACCATAGTTCGGCATTCCTTTAAGCATCTTTCTCACCAAACGCATTCTTTGTTTATTGTCCTTGATGTCGTTAAAATATTCTTCTATATTTTCAAAAATAGCATTGGCGATTCTTGCTTCTTTCCTTCAAATTTATATGGCATCTCTTGATTCCACATGCAATTTTCCCAGCCGATTTGAAAATTTCGAGGTGTTTCACGTTCTTTCAACTCTTCAGGTCATGATCGTACATTCTTAGTTTATTGCAAATTTCCCTATCTGTTTCTTGTTCTCATCCTATTCTTATCCACCTGAAAACATATTTGTTCGTGGATGTCATGTATCCTTCCTACTCTATCATTTATTTCGTTAGAAGCCTCTTCTCTTAGACGGGTTTCAGTTCTAATATTCTTGTCCAACTTTCCTAGCTTGTCATCTATCTCTTCCTTATTGTCGATAATCGTTCCCCATAACTTATCATTTTCTCGGTGCATGCTATTGCTTAATTCTTCCTTCGTTTTCTCCATTTTATGCACTAACTTCTCTTTATCGTTCTCCCACTTATTCATTTGTCTGTTAATACTTTCTTCTAGTCGTCTCATATCCTCCTTTCTATTCTCTTCTGCTTCTTTCATGTCTTGCTTCCTATTTTCTTCAAGCTTGTTAAATTTACTATCAATATTTTCTTCTGCTTCTTTCTTGTCTTGCTTTCTACTTTCTTCGGCTCTCATTAGCATGGCGATTATCATGTCCACGTCTAAGCTCTTGCTTTCTCTACTGGACTTCCCTTCTTGTGGTTTCAACATCCTTTTCAATATCCTCCATCTTGTAACTAGATCCTGTTTTTCTCTTTACCTCAATATCTTTAGGTCCGTAAACTTTACCTGATCTAGTTACCCTACGATCTTGCATTCACTAGTTGTTATAAATTTGCCCTTTATAAAAATCCTAACACTAATAACACAATAAACAATAAACAATAACTAATAACAATAACAATGAACG
Organism: Vesta saturnalis; assembly: GCA_036346205.1. Taxonomy (NCBI): domain Eukaryota; kingdom Metazoa; phylum Arthropoda; class Insecta; order Coleoptera; family Lampyridae; genus Vesta; species Vesta saturnalis. The sequence goes on from JARFJB010001823.1 coordinate 405,695, forward strand.
AAAATGAAAAACTAAATATCTATAAAATTTTTTGTGCTTTTATAACCAAAATCTTCAAACTAAATCGTGCCACGTTGCCAATAAATGAAATGTTAATATTAGTTAACTTTACTATATTCAAATGGGGATAGGGTTCAAGGTTTAGTTGAAGATAATATACTTTGTATAGGAAATATCCTATTAATTAATTTGACGTATAAAATTTGCTCTGAATAAGTTTTGCTTTCTAACGCATGCGTTACTGACTTTAAATGAAAATAATTAAAACTGTCAAAATTGTCAAATAATTAAGAAATTTTAATGTTTGGATCAAAATGTGAAAATTTAGCAAAAGAAAGGAAATGATTTGCTTCAGGTGTTTCACAGGTAAATAATTGAAATTCTTAATTAATAACATATAACAAATATAGATTGCAGAAATACCAATAACAGGGTTATAAAAATTTTAAAACTCACAGATACAATCCTTCCTGTCGATTGAATGATGTCTTCAAACTTCAGCTGGAGGCAAGCAATGTTCACTCGGATGTTATTACGAATATCCAACTGCTATCTCGGTTCTCGAAGACACCAACTTCCAAACTTCAAGATGTTTTCTTTCCAAAACGGCAACCTCCAAACACTTATTTACAATGGTAACTTTTATTAAAATGGTTTTAAATCTTTATGACTGATATCGTTTAAAATGTATTATTAGTATGCAAGATTTTGTTAACACAATTTTATTTTAGTTACCGAAAATATAATATTTATTTAAGAGATTGTCCGGTACTTCTATTACCTCTTTCTAATAATTCTAATATATATATATATATATATATATATATATATATATATATATATATATATATATATAATAGATAGATAGATAGATAGATTAGATAAAGATAGATAGATAGATAGATTAATTTATGAAATGATTGTTTATTAAAAAATTATTTCATTACATAGTTAGTGTACATTCGTCAAAGCACGATTACAAGTAGATTGTGTATGAAAGCAACAAGTTGTTTTCATTTTTGGAAAAGCCAGTCACGAAGGAAATGGTGGTTTGAACACAAAATGGGCAGCTTGATTTCCATTATACTCTTTAGGTGTAAATATCTGTTTTGTTGTTTTGAATCCTTGTACATCAACTATTACAATCATCGTCTCTGTAGCGTGACCCCCATACCTAGCTTTTAACTACAACGTGATCAATCTCAAGTGTACTGTAGTGGTATGACAAAAATCCCTAGTTGTTAATATTGTTGTGTTTTGCAGTTGGCTGATTTGGATTTTTAGTGTGGTTTTAGTCGTCTTAGTTTATGTCAGTTTATGTCATATTATACCTTCGTTTTTCACTTTTGTATTTTCTTGAGTTATTTACAAACTGTCTATATGAAGGCAAATTATATATTCTGAATTTCAAATTGTGATATCGAATTTAATCGTCATGCCGTTTTCAATTTAATGGCGGTCATTTTGGACATATGCTGTAAAGCAAAGTGTGATAACTAATGTGTACCTAAGGAGTTAAAAAAAATTTGTAAAAGACATTCCATAAACATGTACTGTAAATTTTATTTAATTATAATGAAATTATAACATTTAAATACCTAAGATTCTTTATTTTGTAATGATGTAATCCAATCATTAAATAATATTTTATTTATTTTGTTGTATTTTACAGGGATGCAGTCTAATAAATACAAAATAGTCATTGTTTAAATTAAGATAATATTTTATATGTTTAAGTTAATGACCTTCATACAGATTTGAAATGGATCGTAGTTTTTACTCGAACCATGCTCTAGGGTAGCTAGAGCAATACAGCTTCTTACCAACCTATCAGTGGTACCAACTTAAATATTTTGATCACGTGGTATACACTTGAGATTGATCACTCGTTACTACTTATGAACACTCCGTACTTGAAAAACATACACACAATTTTACAAAATCGATTAGAAAGAGGACAAAATTTCCGAATGTTACATGCACAAGAACACGTATACTTTAATTAAACCGCGGCACAATTCGAAGCATTATGAGAGATAATTTTCTTTTTTGCACAAGTGTCAGGCAGCTATTTTTAACAAAATATCTAATTGCTCTTCACAACACTAAGTTTACAATAAAATTATTCATCACGATTGCAATGTATAGACTGACATGTCAATGCTCTTTATCTACTTATATAGACGCATAAATTGCATTCACTATTAAAATAAAACCACAGTTACAGTGTTATCATGTGGTGCTACCAGATTATTCCGAATGACATATCTATCAAACTTGAACAAAAACATCCTGTTTCCATGAAACGTCATCATCGGTATTTTCATCGCTTCATTAAAATGTTTATTAACCATACATGCAGATTTCCTTAAAGCCTTCCTATCAGGATCTGTGGTTCTTTTTGAGACCTTGTTCAAGACTTATTACAAATCTACATCTCTTTAACTTAAATGAAAAAAAAACATATGGATTTATTTTAAAGAACAAACAATGGCAGAGTTTAATAGCTATAGAAATAAATTGCGTTATATATTACAATTAGAAAATATGGGCTCGTTGTACATATCTAATTATTGGTTAGAAAGGGAATTGGAAGAACAATGTATAGATTTAAATTATAAAATTAAATTGGATGTACTAAAACATACGTCTAATAGACATAAAGAAAGAATTGGATTTTGTGTGTAAAATTGTAATGTTTCTGTTAATAAAATATTTGTAAAAAATGTAGTTACCTATTTGTTTGTGTAAAAATAAAAGTGTTATAAATCCAGTTTATTATTTATTTAAATGATCCCTAAATTAATAAGAAAATGCGATTTCGTACATTGACGTGGAAATTAGGGATTTGAAGGCTGTACTTATTACAATGGCTTTACAATAGATTTGCTTTCTTAAAAGTTGCAATTTAAATTCTAGTAATTTTCTTTTACCAGAATTACATGTATATAATGTTAAGTTTAATGTGAATAGTCATACATTACGTGTCGCTCATAATGACACCACCTGCCAAGAAATTCAGATTAGCAATGAGAAAGAAAAATGTTACGATATTAGAAGATATCTTGGTGTGGTGCAACAGCACCATCCTCACCAGCTCCACCGATTACTATCTCTATCAGAGATAGTGATCCAGAAGGTGATGATGACTGCTCAATGTTTTGAGAAGTGTTACTTAATTAAGTTTAATTAAATTTACTGATTTATGTATTGCTTCACACACATTATTAATGTATTTTATTAATCTTTTCTAGTATAACACCCGTTGCCACCACCACATCAGAACCACCACCACTTCCACAATTACAACAAGTGGGAGGAAAAAGCTTTCCCCAGTTCTACAAGATCAACAACAGGATCATTATCAGCATGAGGATCATGCAAATGATTCTCCACCACATCTTACGCAAGGTCCTTGCTCGTTGAGTGATTTTAAGATTAAGAGTGTGTGACGGTTAACAACCATTCTTGCTGACTATACGAACAGTGAGGTGTTGGGGGCGGTCAACGTGGAGCGTTTAACTGTTGCTTTAGCTGAGGCTAATCAACAGTTAGAGCATATTAGACAAAACAAACAAAAACTCAACATATTTTCTTTTAAATTGCTGTGTACAATGCAGTTTAGGAATTTTCATTTTTATATACAAGGGAATAGCTTAATTGTTAAATTTTTATTTTAAAACATAATTAACCTATAATATAATATATATATATATATATATATATATATATATATATATATTTGCAGTAATCACACATTCTATCTGTAGTTCTACTTACACTAAAAAGAGAGCGCTTATCCTACTATGTACAGTGTGCTACATGAAATAAGGTACATTATATTCTCCCACACTTATTAAAGTTTAATTTTGTTTCCCTACTAAATATTCTTTTAAATACTTTGGCGCCTTTCTTAAAAGATCATATAAGGGTTTGGCTAATACTGAAAATGATTCTATGAACCTTCTAAAGTAACTAACTAGACGTAGACCTAAGAATTGTTGTACCTTTAAAACACTATTCGGTACCGGATAATTCTGAACTGCATCAGTGTTTGTTGGATTGGGACTGATCCCTTTTTCACTAACTAAATATCCTAAATAAAGCGTTGTTGAAAACATGAATGAGCATTTATCAAGTCTTAACTCTAATAAATTTCTATTGACTAATCCTAGCACTAATTTCAAAATGTGCTGGTACCGTTTCTATTGCTATAAGAATATCAATTAAATACAATAATATTTTATGTTCCCTAATTAAAACGTGAAATATTTGATTAATGAACCTTTGGAAAACTGATGGTGCATTATTTAACCCGAAAGGCATCTTAATAACTTCCAATTGACCTAATTGAGTAATAAATGACGTATATTTGATAGAACCCTCAGCCATTCTGACATGGTGAAATCCATTTTTAAGATCTAAATACGAAAATATTTTTTTACCTTTTAATAAATCTAGTTGTTCGTCGATTAATGTTATCGGGTAGTAATCCCTTATTGAAATTTTGTTCAACTCTCTAAAATCAATGCACAAACGTTTACTACCATTCTTTTTGGTTACTAAAACTATGGGGCTGTAATAAGGCCTATAATTCTGTTTACTAAAAGTTCATCTAAAATATTTTGCAAGTCTTCTCTTTCAGAGTAAGCCAATTTCCTAGGCCTAAATGCAAATGCTTGTTCGTGCTTTAGAACAATGTTCATTTCACATTTAACTTCAGGTTCTTCTGGCTTTTTCGCATTAACATAATCATTTAAAATTAAACTTTCTACCTCACTTTTGATGTCATAATCTAAATCGGGATTTATATCTAATTTAACCTTGTTCGATTCACAATCTATAAGCATAATTTCTTGAACCTCATTCATAACCGACTCATTCATTATCTCTTTACAAACAATGTTAATTTCCTTGTCTAACATAATTTTAAAATTAGGTAAACTTATAAAATCTCTGCCTAAAATAGCAGGGAATGACATTGTATCATTATCCACAACATGAAACATTAATGGAATATTAACATTATTTATAATTACTTGCTCATTATACGTTCCTAATATGTTTAACTTACTACTATTAACACCATAATATTGTTTATTGGTCACACATTCCGTATAAGAACCTACAGGTAAATATTTAGCTCTTATCATGCTGATGGGGTTACCAGTATCCAACATCGCCTTTACATTAATACTGCTTCCATCTTCATCGAATTTTAATTCTACTGCGAACATGTTACACATTTGAATTTTTAGTTCATTAAAGCCTAATAATACATGATCAGGTTTACTATGGAACCAATTCAAAGTATGGCCTTGCAATTTAGTAATTATTATTAGTATAAAAATGTAAACTTTCACCAGTAACACTCATAATAAAATACTTATCTTTTTTGGGATTTTTTAATGGTGTACTTTAAATTATACAATCTAAACGTTTCGATAACACTTACAGTTATCTTCGTCAGTAGTAATGTTTGTTAAACATTGTTAAAGATGTAGTAAACGATTTTGTCAAATTTGAAAAATTCAAACATAAACATAAGCCTGCTATTAATATAACAGTTTGAGAAACGTATAAGCCAACTATAAAATTGTAGTAAAGAATAACTAGGTCATTAAAATTAAATATTGTTAAACTGCCTCAAAGATGACAAACCAGTACACTCTCTACGACGAAAGCTAACAATGAAATTTGCCAGCCAAAAAACACATTTAACAAAATTTAATCGAGTTATGATGTAAGTGTAAAGTTGTGAAAAACTTCAATTTTAAAATGATAGAAGCATTCACAAATTCAAACATCACATCAAATAAAATAACCCAGTTAAATCTAACAAAGAGATATCTTTATCAATAAGTGGAAGTGTTATTAACATTGAAAAGCGTAATGCAAAACGTTTCTTGTAATTTTTAATTTCAATTTAATTTCAACTACTTATGTTAAATTATAGTGCTGTGGAAATTTAACATGTAATTGGTAAAGCATTTGCTTCAAGATCTAGGAAAAACACAGCAAAAAACCTAGACATACCAAAAGTTCAAATTAAAATCAAAATTAAGACGTATCATTATGCTTTTTTTTAATTATAAGATGCCAAAACCTATTTAAACGGAGATTTTCTTCTTGTCTATTAAAATTATTCGGGTGTTTATATATTTCAATAGCTTCACGTTGCAAACGAACATAATAATGGGTTTGTCTTGACAATATTTTCATATTGTCAAATTGAATGTCATGATTTAGATTATTCAGGGCATGGTCAGCCACAGCAGACCTCTCTGGTTGACCCAATCTACAAAATCTCATATGTTCTTTGCGTTTTGTATCAAAGCTACGTTTTGTGGTCCCGATGTATACTTTTCCACATGAACAAGATAACTTATACACTCCGGAAGATGATAAAGGGTTTAACACATCTTTAGGTGATCTTAAATGTTCTTTAATTTTTCTTGTAGGTTTAAAAATAGTCCTAATGCCATATTTGATTAGGATTTTTTCAATTCTATTTGTAACATTAGCTATAAAAGGAAGAAAAGCAGTACCAACATTAAGAACTGGTTTTTCTTTAAGGTTACGCCTAGAAGATGTAATAACATTATTAATATCTGTAAGTGAATATCCATTATCTTGTAAGGATTTTCTTAAATATTTATATTCATCATTCAAAATTCAGGGTCACAAATTCGTTTTGCTCGATCTACTAAAGATTTAATTACACTAATTTTTGACGTGGATGGTGGTTGGATAATTTATGAAGGTATCTATCAGTGTGTGTCGGCTTTCTGTAAACCTTAAAAGATAGTGAATTATTATTTTTAGATATAAAAATGTCAAGAAATGGTAAACTACCATTAGTTTCTTTTACATTGTAAACTGAATACTAGGATGTATACCATTTATAAAAACAAAAAACTCATGCAGAGCTTCTTCTCCATGTCTCCAAATAACAAATCTGTCATCTACATATCTATACCAAACTGAAGGTTTTTTAGGTGTATTTTGTAACGTTAATGTTTCAAATTTTTCCATATAAAAATTAGCTATAACAGGACTAAGGGGACTACCCATTGCTACACCTTCAATCTGTTCATAAAATTTACTATTCCACTGAAAATAAGTTGTAGTAAGACAGTGCTGAAAAGAATGGTTATGTCCTTTGGAAAAAGATGATATATGTATTCAATAGTTTCTTTTAGAGGTACTTTTGTAAAAAGTGAAATAACATCAAAAGTAACCATTATATCACCCTCTTCAATTTTGAAACTATGCATTTCTTCAACAAAGTCGGCAGAATTTTTAATGTAATGGGGTGTTTTTCCTATATGAGGTTGTAATAACAATGTAAGATGTTTTGCAAGGTTATATGTAGGAGAATTAATTGCACTAACAATAGGCCCTAAAGGAATATTAGGTTTATGAATTTTTGGTAAACCATATAGTTTTGGTGAAATAGCTTCAGAGTTAGATAGTTTCTTCTTTATTTCTTCAGGAATAGATGATAATTTAATCAGCTCTTTAGTTTTTAAAAGAAACTTTTTTGTTGGATCTTTTGGTATTTCACGATAAGTTTCTGGTCCCAACAATTGTTCTATCTTAGTGTTATAATCGTTCATATTTAATATAACAGTTGCATTACCTTTATCTGATTTTAATATTATAATACTTTCATTGCGTTTCAGATCAAGTAAAGCATGTCGTTGACGAAAGGATAAGTTGCTCTTTGGAGGTTTTGTTTTACGTAATATGTTAACGGTGTTATATCTAACTTCATTAGCAGCATCAAAAGGTAATAATCTAATAGTGTTTTCGATGTTGGAAATTATATCTTCAAAAGGTATTACTCTTGGTGTTATCGCAAAATTTCCTCCTTTAGAAAGCGCTTCAATAGCATAATCTGAAACAACATTATCAGAAAGGTTTGTAACTGTTTTCTACAATCAATAGATGGTCTATTATTTTGTTGTTTGTATAATTTATTAAATTTTTCTTTTGACGTTGACATGAGATGTCAAAATTTATTTCCATAGATTTAAACGTTATAGAATCAATTTTATCCCAATCTTCTTTATTCAAAATAGATGAAATTTCTAAATGTAAATATAAAAGATTTTTATCGGTGTTATCCAGTAACTTCCTAGTAATATGTATTTGATTACGTAGAAGAGCATTTTCAGTTCTTCTGTAAATATTATTCGCTTGCTTGTTATTAAAATTTCTTTTAATATAGATAAACTTTGGGATAATCTTTTGGTCTCGGCATCGTAACAATAATAATAATCTAAACTTTACTGTTTAGTTTGTGAACAGTACCGTTTTAATTTTTTATCCTCTGTTATAACTATCATTGTCTTATCCATTACTTGAAGTTCTCATCAAAATTCGGTTGTGTAGCACATAAAATTAAGAACACCACTATACAATTGTAAAAGCTAAATATACTAATCGTATATGTAAGGAATAATTTATTTATTAATGAAACCTGTTTATTATTTTTTCATAAATTATTTGTGAACATTAGATGTCTTATTGTTTATAAACTTATTTATAGGTTAATGATTAATTTATAAATGTAACTGGTTGGATTAGTGTTTATGTTTAATTTATAATAATAAGTTCATAATGCCTAAATATATAATAGCTTAGTGTAGAATTTATAGGTGTAACTTCGTTGGTACAGTTAAATACTTAATTATTATATATATATATATATATATATATATATATATATATATATATATATATATATATATATATATATATATATATATATATATATATATATTAAATTTACATCAGTTCTACATACGTAAAGACAAAATTTGCATCGATTGGGGCTTGAACCTTGATGGCGCAGTTGGTTAGCGTGGTACTCTAGCAAAGTACAGGTCGTAGGTTCAAATCCTACTCGAGGTAAACTTTTTATTTATGTATTTAATAAAATTAATCATTTTTAATTAGATACTTAATGTTTGACTTTTTAAATGGTGTATTTTTATATTTATGTTTTATATAAATCTATACGTTTGGATAACAATTATATTTATTGTCCTCAGTAAATAGTAATATCTTAAGAATTGTTTAACATGTTAGATCAAATGCATGAAATATGAAAAAGAAAACGGAAACATAAGCCTGCTATTAATATAACAGTTTGATAAACATATTAAGCCACCTATACAATCTAATTTTAGTAGGGGAGGTTGGGGATGATTCTACTGCTTTGTGTTTACAAGCATATATTTTTTAAATAACCACTTATTTTTTTTAGTTCTTTATATCAGCATGTACAAAGATATGTTTTATTTACAATTCTGGCAATAATTTACAATGATTTAGGTTTATTTTGGGTAAACTTGAGTTTAAAAAAAAAGCTGCAATTGGTTGAACCTTCCCCACCCATGGGGTACATTAAACCAGACTGTGGGGTAGATGCAACCGCATGAGAAAACGATGTTTGAGTACTTATTATTTATTAAATTAGGTACAAAACGTATTTAACATACATTCCGTCCCTTAAAATTGAACTTAGACTTGTAAATTGAAGCCGTTCACACCGTACCAGTATTTTTGTGGTGTTGGAAGTAGTATAATATCACTTCTCTCTATAACTGAAATATCTTCAATGTCTGGGAAAATGAAAGTAGTTTAATTATCTGCGTCTTAATTTTATTTTATAATCATTTAACTCCCTTGATAAGACTTGCCCTGTATAATACAGGGTGGATGCTTTAGTACAGAATTGTACTAATACAAAAGCAGTCTTTGTCCATTAATATAGCAAACTCATCAACAGATGAATCAAGGTCAGAATCCATAAGTTCAACATAGTCATTAGTATCAGTTTCTTCATCTGCCTCTGGAACAGGTTTTCTTTTAGATGCTTCAGGAACAAAGTGATCATTTAGTAGATTTTGCTACTTTTAATGCTTTTTTTCTTTCATTTTTCTTCTTCAGCTTGTCTTATTTCATTAATTTCTGGTGTAGAAATATAAATTTTTGAGCTCTTTTTTATATACACTAGAATATGATCTAACCGATAATATCTGCGTTCATCATTTATTCTGCTGACGTAGCACTTTATCTTGAGAAAGGAACATTTTTGGCTGTCATCGAGAGAAAAATGGAAAACTAAAATCTAAATCTACTGTGACTTAGGATCCAAGCTACGGTACTCTACAATCTATTTGAAAAGATCCTAGGTCATCGTAGATTTTAGTTTTTTTTTTATTTCCATTTTCTAATACAGATTGAGGTTGTGTTACTTCGAAACAGCCAAAAATTTTACTGTTGCGAGACACTTGTTAGACGGGAATCCACCAGCCCTATAAAATCCCGTTAGACGGGGATCCACTGGTTGCATAAAATCCCCGTTATATGGTTTAAATAACATATTAGTAGAGTGCTTCTGGTGTAGCGGTGCTATTCACGAGTCAGAGCAGTTGCATCATAACTAACTTTGTTTCATTACCACCTTTAGAACCCGTCTATTGTGCACGAGAGGATGCAGATAGAACGGACTAAGGTTGACAATTCTGTCCGGTGTTGTCAAGCATTTCTAACATTAAACATTTGACATACATGAATAAATATAAAACTTAAATTTTATTATTGTAATGAAATAAACATGATCCCTGAAGCTGAGATTTGACAGTTGCCAAACTGTTATTTTTCACAATCTGACAAGATGGGCATTTTCTGATAGTATTAATATTAGTGACGCAACTGCTCTGACTCGTGAAAATTAATATAGTCGCCTGCGACGCACTCGGTACGGGTTTGATTCCCGCCCAATCCAGTTTTTTTTAGGTTACAGTAGTTTTGTTTATCTAATCTAGTCATGTTAGAATCCCCACCTAACGGGGATATAATACAGCTGTTGTGTCCGCATCTCGAGATTCAGCCAATTATATTACACTTTTATATTTTATTATTAGAACATTATGGCACCAATAAAACACCAGTAAATTTGTACTAGGGGAGAGTGGTCTATAGTGGGACAGTTTTCATTTTTTTTTGTTCCAGAGTGTTTATTATTTTTTGTTTTTAATGATTCAAAGTCTCATTTAATTAGTCCAGGTAGGTGTTAATTGGGTACAGGTGGATTACGTGATAAGTTGAAAGACCAACGGGTATTCGCCCTTTGACCCAGTAAGAACCGCTTGTCCCAACATAGACCATTGGTGGCCCTTAGTGGTACGTCATATTGGTTCAAGGTGGGACGCATATAGGTCTATGCTGGGACATGCAGTTTTATTTTGAGTGTTATACACCAAACTATCCGTTGCTTAAAAAAATATTTGAATGTCAAACTTTCATTGAGGTAAGCTTCAACAGCATAATGGCTCTCGTGATTATCGAGAATTATTAATATTTTTCTCTCAGGTGAGCATTTTGTATGTCTAACAATATGATCCAAACAATCCACAAAAGTGTTACAAGTCATACAACGTGATGGATTAGCTGATCCAGAAGTACCAGGAGGAGCAAGATCAATCTCTCTCTCTTGAAATTTTTTTCTAGGAAAAACCATAAATGGAGGTATAAAAGATCCATTTCCGGAAATCATGCAACATAAAGTTGATAAAATCCGGAAATTATGCAACATAAAGTTACTAAGGTGCCCCGTTCCCCAGAAGTGATTTTTCTAACTTGTTTACATCCGTTTTAAGCTAATATTTTTGGGGTTTGTGTATGGTTGTTACCCCAGTCTCATCTAGGTTATAAATATCACGCAGTAAACTTGTGTTTTTCTAAAACCTCAGTTAGATTTTTAAAAAATGCAATAACATTGTGCTCATTAAAACTCGTTGCTCGAAACAAGCTGGTAGCTTCAGGGTTCTCAGCTTCAATTGGGAATTGCGATGCCGAAAAAGTTTTTCTTCCATTCACTCCCTGCCATTCCATTATCGCTCCATGAGTCTGGCATTGATATTGAATTTGTTACAGCAAAATTGTAGGCCAAATTTCTGCCAACATACTTTCTCCTGCTCCAGAAAAAACTGATTTGTACCCGAGCTTTTGGGCAAAATTATGGTGAATTCTTTTGTCTTCGTTAAGATCTTTAAATTTCTTAACGTGACGTAATGCTGACTTTGATATTGGATGTACAGCTGCCTCTCTTAAGGTTTTTTTGCCTCTTATTACTTGCATAACAGCTTTTTTCATTGCATCCGATTTTTCCAGGTGAAGTATAGCGCTATCTTCATAACGCTCTTTTAGTTTCGGACTAGGCCACTTCGGCATCTGAAAAAAAAATTTTTTTATACCTCCTATGTACCTATTTTCTACGCCTTCTTATAATTTTGCATTAATCAGTTTGCTGTAAAATATATCCCAACTTAAAATATCTTAAGCCTTTTAAGTGAATTCTATGTTCAAATTAACTTAACCTGACATTTTGTCTGTCATAATGTCTATTCATAATGTCTATTATCAAAAGTCGACCTAGTTACTTTATTTTTCGTAGTATTGAATATAAAAATTGATTTTTAAAGCATACTTACTGCATGAAATTCAATTATACTCCGTTAAGGTATTGGTGTCGCCTAAGTTTGTAAATCTGTATTAAAATATTTATCGCAATAGTTTTAGTAAGGAAAACTGTTTTTAGTTATGTAGAACAATGTCATTAATTTTTTTGAACGACCTGATAAAGCTTGCTAAAATAGTGAATAACAACTAGCGAGATTTATTTTAACTAATGTGATATCTATAAGAAAGCTAATATCTATGGGAAGATTTATGTGGATCCTATGCCCTTAATTACTAATTTTTTTCTCTAGTTTAATACAGATTTACATACTAAAGCGACACCAATACCTTTACGGAAAATAGAACATGTTCTATTAAATAGTAATAAAATCTGAATAAAATATTCGTAGGGGAACAGTGTGTAATATGGACCAGTGTGTAATGTGGACCTTTCTAATTACAGATTTCCTGAATGTCAAAGTGACATCTGTAGCGTACTAAAGGAAACATATCTCATTTTGATAATGCAGGAAACTGTTAGGTTTAGAAACCGACCGAATAGACAAGCAGAGATTTCATTTCCTGCTTGCGCCACCATTTCTTATAATTTTTGTGCTTATTTGTGACTGTTGTGTTAATAAGTAAGTACTTTAATTTTTAGGCTGTTTAAAGGATTACCTTAATTACACTTTTTTGTTGATTCATCATTATAATAAATCGTTGTAACTGTTGATTTTATTAGTACACAATAATATTTAGTTCCGTGATGACGACATGTGTAATATGAACCACAAGCAAACGTATAATATGGACCATGGTCCATATTACACATATTATTAATTTTAAGATTACTGCAAATATGCTTTGGTTTTTATCAGAATGCCATCTCGAGCAGAACGAAAAGCCAAAGGCCTACGGTGTAAATGGGACGCAAAAAACATGAAAACTGCAATGGAAGCGGTGAAAACCCAACAAATGCGTGTAAATGAAGCGGCCAGGTCGTACAACATTCCAAAAACGACTCTTAAGAGGAAATTAAAATGTTACCAGGAAATTCCGTCCATCGAAAAACTTAAGCCGCCACTAGGAAGACGTGCAGATTTACCACAGGAATTGGAGGACGACCTAGTACAACACTGTCTTCTTTTGGAGCGTATGTTTTACGGACTCACTCGAGAAGGGCTTAAAAAATTGGCGTACGAAATTACAGAAAAAAATAAAATAAATACAAGATTTAACATAGAAAAACGATTTTCCGGTACGGAATGGTACAGGGGATTTATGAATCGTCATCCTGAGTTAAGTTTAAGGTTACCGGAAGCTACTTCTCTAGCTAGAGCAGCAGGGTTTAATAGAGTTGTAGTAAATTCCTTCTTCAACTCTTACGAAAAGATTGTGGCAGACAATGTTCTCACACAGATCGAATATTCAATATGGATGAAACATCTCACACTGTCGTACAAAAACCTAAAAAGGTGATCGCTCAAAAGGGAAAGCATCAAGTGGGTGATATCACTTCCTGTGAAAGAGGTCAGAACGTAACAGGAACTTATTGTATGAGTGCTACTGGATTTTATATTCCACTGTTTTTAACTTACGCTAGAAAACGCATGAAAGATAGTTTGACTTATAGGGCACCACCAGAAACCACTTTTCATTGTCAGGATAAAGGTTGGATGGATAGTGAAGGCTTCTATCAATTTCTTCAACATTTTATCCAACATGTGAAGCCATCCAAAGACCAGAAAGTTTTGATTGTGCTCGATGGCCATAGTAGCCATACCCAGACCCTGAAAGCTATTGAATTAGCAAGAAAGAATGGAATAATAATGCTTTCATTCCTTCTCATTGCACGCACAGAATGCAACCATTGGACGTTGCATTTTTGAAACCCCTTAATACATATTTTTCCTCGGCAATAACTTCAAAATTGCACGAATTTCCCGGAAAACCACTGAAAATCGACGACATTAGTTCCTTATTGGGTAAAGCATTTCCTAGAGCGGCTACAATGGAAGTAGCTATAAATGGTTTTAGAAAAACAGGCCTGTGGCCTCCAGATAGACATGTGTTTAATGATGCTGATTTTGCAGCGGCAGAAGTGACAGATAGACCACTCCAGGAGAATTTACCTGAACCTCAAGAAACTACTGTATCTTCAGGTGTCGTTTAGTTGAGTTGAATATTTACTTTTATAAGTTGAGTTTTGTGTGACAGAGAGCGAGGAGGACTGCATTATAACGGACGATAGAGGGAAGATGAACTGAACGCAGAATCCGAAACGGAAGATGCTGTGCCTCAAAGGAAAGTAGTATATGGTAAAAATGGAGATAAATGGTATAAAACATCAAATAGTTCAAAGAATTCAAGAACGCCTAAGAAAAATCTTGTGATTCGTCTACCTGGTCCTAAAGGTGATGCTAAAAATGTAAAGATCATAAAAGAGACTTGGAAATTATTCATAACAGATGAAATGGTGACAAAGTTGTCTTGCATACAAACCAAGAAATTGAGCGACAGAAAATAAAACATAAAAATGAATGTCTGAGTTATTTAGTTTCTACCTACGCAACAAAATTACGTGCTTTATTTGGTCTGCTATATCTAAGCGGAGTTCTGAAAGATGCGCATCTTACAACTATTGATATGTGGTCCAAAGTGCTAGGACCACCACAGTGTAGGTCCACAATGAGCAAAAATCGTTTTGATTTCTTAATTAACTGCCTTAGATTTGACGACAACACTACTCGCTCTGAACGAATGGTTAATGATAAGTTCTCAGCAATTAGAGAAATTTGGGATACTTTCATCAGTAATTAATCTAATTATGTTCCTTCGGAATACGTAACAATTGATGAGCAACTGTCAAGATGTACCTTCCCAGTAAACCAGACCAGGTGGTGTTGACACCTTTGACCAGCTGTGCCATTCTGCAACGGTCGCAAGAAAAGCTCGTAGGTGGCCATTACGAATATTTTATGGGATACTTGACGCCGCAGGAATTAACTCATTGGTAGTTCACAAGCTCAACGAGTTGGATTGAAGGCCCAAAAGAAGCGACTACTTGAAGAAGCTTGCTTTTGCATTAGTGGAGGAGCACCTCACGACAAGAGTTAACTCTCAACGACTTCCTAAAGAATTACGTATGTCCATAAGAATTCTTGGAATTGAAGAAGAAATTCCAGCTAGGGCAGCTTCTTCCAAACCAGGACGATGTGCTTATTGTCCCAGTAAAAAAGATCGAAAAGGACAGACGTTGTGTACACTTTGTTCAAGAAGTCTTTGTGCGGAACATAGGCTTAGTATTTGCTCAGACTGCGAAAAAGAAATAAAGTAAAATTTTTAAGTGACTTCTTTAGTTTTTTTTTAGTTGTTTATTTAAGCTTTAAAGTTACAATTTCCTTTTCTTAAATTTTATAGAGTTTTTGTAAATTTATAAGTTACCAAGAAGATAGAATACGATTTTTGTATGTTATTTTTACATGTTTTCTATTTTTCCAATTTTTTATTGACTTATAGTTTTAAGAGTGCAATATATTTTTTTTGTTTTGATATAGTCCATTACATGTACAAAATAAACTACAAGTGTTTTATTGATCAGATAAGGCCAAAAACGATTTTTTAAGTATGGGTTGCCGGCAACACCACGGTGTGATTCATACCCAAATCCTTCACGGTGTGATTCTAGGGTTAACGGTATATACACAAAAACAAAAAAACATGAGCGTACTAAAAAACAGTGGCGTACATGATGCTTATATCCAACGATTTCTTTTAGAAAACCCTTTAAGAACAGAGCTTCTTTCCCTGCATCCGAAATGGCGACGTACTCCGCCCCCAGTGGTAGATAGAACAACTGACCTTTGTTACTTTGATTCCCAAGAAACAACGGAATTTTCAAACAAAAATACGTAACCCGAATACGATTTTATCAGTCTCATCACCACCCCAATCAGCGCCAGCATACCCTACAATATAATAATTCCCAGCTTTAAAACACAGCGCTAAGTCTCTTGTCCCCTTTAAATATCTCAACAGGCGTTTTGCCATCAGCCAGTGTCCATTTGTAAAACACGAATTGAACTGACTCAAGTGACTTACTGCATCGGCAATATTCGGTCTTGTACAGACCGCCAGATATATAAGTGACACTATCAAATTTTGATATGGAACATTACAAGCTGCACCATCACCGTCATGAGATGATTTATTGCCTTGAATCAAAGGTGTTAACACAGGATTAGCGTCTTTCAAGTCAAACTTGTCCAATATATATCCAATATATCCCTTCTGACTAATTTCTATTTTACCCTTTTCCTGTTTGATATCAATATCCAGAAAATATTTTACTGGCCCAAGATCTTTAGCGTTAAACTCTTTTGCCAATGAAACTTTTATCTTTTCCTTTTCAGCATGACAATTAAAGAATACCAGGAAATCGTCTACATACATAGCAACAATGTTTATACTATCATTTACAATTTTTAGGTAAACGCACGGTTCAAATTTGGATTTCCTAAAGTTAAACCTAATTAAGATTTCCTCTACCTTGTTGTACCACACCCTTGACAATTGTTTTAACCCGTGTATTGCCTTTTTTAACAAACAAACTTTGTTCTCATTTTCAACATACCCTTCAGGTTGTTCCATCTATACTAACAACAATCTTAAAGTACTAAATCTTATAACTGGTGAAAAACATTCTATAAAGTCAACACCTTGTTGTTGGGTAAAACCCTTTGCAACCAACCTAGCTTTAAATTTTTGTTTTTTGTCACTATCGTACTTTATTTTAAATACCCATTTGTTTTGGACAATATTCGTGTTAGGAGGCCTATCTACTAGTTCCCACGTCTTATTTTTAATTAGAGACTCTAATTCAAAACCGGTAGCCTCTTCCCACTTGGCCGCATCATCAGATTTTCTAGCTTCCTCTATACTTAGGGGTTCATTTAAATTTACTGAGGCATAAAACAATTCATAATCTTTAAAAATTACAGGGGTTTTTCTTTGTCGTAAAAGATACCTTTTATACTCAACGTCTTCGGTTAGTTCATCGCCGGGGGTTTTTCTAGAAGCAGTCGTGGTAATAGTCTCGCTGTCACCATTTGTCATAACTTCGGTCATATCTTCTGCTTCGGCTACATCTATTGTTCTTCAGTAACCTCATCTAAGTTTTACACTGTACTGTCTGTAGGATTAATCGCTTCTTACAATTTCTCAAATCCCGTTCTGAAGAATTCCCTGAAAACGCAGCTATCAATTTTTCACTGCACTTAGCACATTTGTCGTCGATCTTATGGTCACTAGCAGCTACATTAAGATTTTCATCTTTGAACACTACATCTCGGCTTCTAACCGCTTTGTCCTCTTTCGCAAGCCACACCGGATAACCGTCTATTTCATCACAATAACCCACAAGATATCCATGAGTGCTTTTCCTGTCCCATTTTTGTCATCTTACCTTGCGTACATGTACATAGCAAGCAGTTCCAAAAACTTTCAAATTATCAAGTGCTGTGTATTTGTAAATGTTCCATAATTCATGAGCAGGCTTGTCCTTCACCGACGTCGGTCCTGCTCTATTCAGCACGAAAACTACTGTATTTATGGCTTCTGCCCACAGCTTCTTAGGTAAATTCTTCGAATGAATAATCGTTCGTGCACTTTCCACCAGTGTCCTGTTCTCTCGTTCAGCAGAAATCTTGAAACACTTAAACAATACACTCATTTATTGCTACACTGGACCCATAACCTATTAGAATATTGTGGCACCAATAAAACTCCAGTAAATTTATAGTAATGAACAGTTTAATTATATATGGTAAAACACACACATTGTTTTGATAACACAACAAAAACAGTGACAGTGACTAACTTAACGGTATATACACAAAACCAAAAAACATGAGCGTACTAAAAAACAGTGGCATACATGATGCTTATATCCGTTAGCAATACATTATTTCTAACATTTCTAAATGCGATATTTACAGCAATAACACGTTAAAATAATGTTTATTTATATGGAATAACAAGATATTCAATATTTACAAATGTTTAGGAAAGATACAAATAAATAGTTGGATGTAAAAACTTATCTCAGTATAGCAAATTAACACTTTTTTTCTTAAACATTCCAATAGTGCCACACGAGTTACCACACTTCGTACAGATGAACAATGAAACAAACGCTGGATACTGACAGCCAAAACACACGCGAAATTTATAAAGCAATACAAAAATAAAGCTACTGGCTGTATCAGCCTCATGGTTGAACCATCCCCCACCACCCCTAAAGGATAACTAGATCCTTAATAATTAAATATTATTAAACTGCCTTGGAGATGACTAAAGGTCGAAAGCTAACAATGAAAAATGTCTTAACAACCAAAGAGCAAATTGAACAAAATTTAATCAAATTATAATGTAAGTCTTAAGTTGTGAAAAATTTTAATTTGAAATTGATGAAAGCATTCACAAATAGAAATTTTACATACGAATTAAAGATCTAGTCAAATCTAACAAAGAAATAGTTTTTTGTTAATAATTGTAATTGTTATTGTGCAGTGAAAACACAACGTAGTATGTTTAATATGATTTTTAATTTTAAACTACATATATTAAATTATTATAGTGATGTGGTAACTTAACATATGATATAATAGAAATATAAAAATACACCATTTAAAAACCCAAAAGCTAAGTATTTTAATTATGTATAATAATGGTGAACGCTCACATTTTCTGTGAGTTATGGAAAACATTTGGATCTTCGTAAATTAACAGTAGTTTTATGCTATAATTTATTTTTAATGTTGCCTAAGTTTTAGATTCAAATTTCTCCTAATCACAACAAATTTCCTCTTAAAAAGAGTACTTTGTTATGGTTCAATGCTATGCCTTTCTGTTTATGAGCACATTTGATGTTACCATCATATGAGCAATCTCCATCCAATGTTTGAAAGACCAGACCTATTGTTACAGAATTACAAAAAAATTGTAGGAAAATATTTAATTTTTCCTTGGTTTTTGTGTGTATATGTGTCCAATGTTATAGAAAGAACTTACGTTTGTGGAAATGTTACATAACCAAGGTGACTAACTTTCTTAAACAAAAAATTAGGGCATTGTTTGAGGCTTATATTTGTGAAAAAATCCACTAAACTAAAATAAATTTAAACAGATTACAATAGTTTTTTAAATATAGAGCAAATGCGTACCAACGTGCCTTACACATACATTGTTTTTGAAAACTTTATTACAATTTAAAATTCGCTTTAAGATTTGATTAATTATTTGTAGTTTTTGAGATAATGGGGGAAAAACCAAAATGGTGCATATTTCGGTTTCGCCGGCAGCGCGTAAATGAGTGGTATGGTTTTTTATTAATCTATATATATATATATATATATATATATATATATATATATATATATACAAAAAAAAATGTTTCTACTTGTGTCCGTTACAGACTTTGAAACTATTCATCCGATCCCCATGAAACTTTGGGAAGTTATTGAGTACACTCCCGCGAAGGTTTTTAGCATATAATTTTTTTAAATATCGTCCCCCAAGTGCCCACATAATCTCTCGACGTAGCAACGCGCACCGGGTACTGCTAGGTTTCATTAGCATAGCAGAACACGCAGGGCATCCGCTATGTTTTACATTTGATCAAAAATAACTGTATTAAAGATATGTGTAGCTTAGTGCTGACTTTTAATGGCGTTTCAAAGTGGGTTAATCCACGGCTATTGAGTTTAATAAAGACAAAATAATTTCCCAGTCATTCGTTTTCGAGATATTTACATGAACTTTTTCTTTTTGACTTTTTTTTCATAGTAGGCCTTGATTACGCGTTGCCGCCATCAAGAAACAAAAGAATGCCTCCATATTGCTGAGTTGTCATTAAATTGTGCAATTTATTTGTTAGCCTTAAAGGATTTTTCAAGTACTAAGTATGACTGTTAATTATTCTAATGAAGAAAATTTACATGTAGTTAAGCTCTATTTGAAACCTAACAGAAATACAGAATCACATTGATCTTTTTTGAAATCAAAACTTACACCAAACATAATGAAGCAAGAAATGTTACCTTGGTGGAACACGTCAGGGGCGATCCAAGTAAAGTCGGGCCGCGTTTAACTTGTGTATGACTCAGTCGGTACATTATTATAATAAAATTATTGACAATGCGCTCTTTTACTTTATTATTACACAGTAGAGTAAGATAAATTCAGAAACGTACGTCTGCTGTAGTCAGCATATGGACTGTAAGAAACGTATGTCTACACCTACGTACAAATTTTTGACAGATTTCTTGACGTGTTACCTAAAAAAACATAATATTCCCTTTAAAAACGGCATGTTTAAAAGAGAGCTGTTAGAATTGGTTAAAAACAACTCTCAATCAAAGGTATATGCAATAGATGAAATAGCGTTTAAAATGGACATAAGGTACTGCGATTGCCACCTTATCATTGTCAATTTAATCCTATTGAGTTAGTGTGGGCAAATTGCAAGGAATACCTACTATAATAACAATATTGGACAGAATAATTTAGAGTTTAATGATGCAAATGTGCAAGAAATGTGGTTAACCGCTTTAAACCGAATCGATGCAGATTATTGGAAAAGATGCATCACACATGCAGAAAATTGTATGCTGGAATGGTGGAATACAGAACAAAATTTGATTTCAATGTTGAACCTTTAATTATAAATGTTGGTGAAAGCAATTCGGATAACAGTGAAGATTTCAGTGATGACAACTCTGAATAATTTCCAAATTGAAATAAATGTAAATATTTTTAATTGTTGCAATGCATGTTTCAAATATTGTTAATTATAAAATGTACTTTATCATTATTTCTCAAATGTTTGTACAATATGGATGTAGTATATTAATAAAACTTTATGAACCAATTAATAAAGTTAAATATTGACTTTTTTTTCTAAATTACAGTTTAAAACTAATAAAATTGGGCATATTAATTCGTTATGACAATTTACAATCAGCATATGAAAGATTTGTTTATTATGATGATAATATTTTCAGTGTTAGTCTAATTGCTATATTTTTGCATTCAGTTCGTTATTGGCCATATTATTGTAATGCTTTGGTGTCGTTTTATTTCAAAAAAATGGAATTATACTACAAATCGGTATCATGAGAGCGCCATCTGTTGATAAATACGTTGATACAAACGAATGAAGAAATCTATATGAACAGATGGTATAGTCGCGACGTACGTTTAGGAAATTTTAAACCACATGAATGTTACAAATGAGTCATACACAAGTTAAACGCGGCCCGACTATACTTAGGTAAGAAAAATTAAAGAAAATACTGGAATTTCCAAATCAACTGCATCTAGTTCTAAAACAACATCGTTTTTATCCTTACAAACCTCGTATTGTACAAGGTCTCCACGGAGTTGATTTTAACAGAAGAATTAGTTTTGGTAAATGGTTTATAAGGAAATGCTAATAAATACCGAACCTTCCATCTAAAGTTTTTTTGACAGACAAAACACGATTCACAAATTGTGGAGTATTTAATAAGCATATTTAATCATCATTGCTGGGAAATAGTAAATCCAAGTAATTTAAGTCTAAGGCGTCTACAAACAAGGTTTGGGTTTAATGTGTGATGTGGTAGGTAGGTTTAAAAATATCCTTTATTACGTCTTACAAATAAAATAAAACCTATACTTTTGTATTTTAAATAACAAATTGATTGGGCCGTTTATTTTTGTTGAAAAATAACGGGAAATAGATATTTGCGACGATTGCAGGTACAAATTATTCCTGCTATTAGGAAGTATTTCTTGGCCGGTGAGGTCACCTAACGTTACACCTTTCAACTTTTATTTATGCGGATATACACAAAATGAGGTGTATGAATATTCTTCTCCAGAAAACCGCCAGGTATTGGACGAATATCAACAGAAATGTCTTAGAGGAGAACGGGGAAATGACGGTCACTTAAGGGAAAAGAACAGAGTGATGTGATAAACCGTATTAGTAGTAATATAAGTCCGATCCTATCTCAAAAAGTCACTAGATTTGAAAAATGTCACCTTGTGGCGAAAGCAACATAAAAGTTGCTAAGAAAATGATGAAAAATGGGGTCAGACCATTGCTAAACATTGCTGGTTCGCGTCCTCGCTAAAAGGTTGGTTGTCTCATAGCTAAAAATAGCCCGTTCAAGTCCTCACTAAAAGGTGGTCGTCTTGGCTAAAAATTATAGTAACAGCATCGTCACTAAGAGTAGACGATGCGAGTCATTATTAGAAATATCGCTTGAACCAGGTTAGATTCATATCTGCACTAATATAACATAGTGGGGAGTTTATAGTAACAATATACAAAAATTGTGTAATGCGTAGTGAGTGTTGTGTAAA
Source organism: Vesta saturnalis (assembly GCA_036346205.1). Taxonomy (NCBI): domain Eukaryota; kingdom Metazoa; phylum Arthropoda; class Insecta; order Coleoptera; family Lampyridae; genus Vesta; species Vesta saturnalis. The sequence goes on from JARFJB010001823.1 coordinate 428,582, forward strand.
GCACGTAGATAGCATACGCTCAAGAGCAAGGGACCAAAACAAACGCCCTGAGAACAGCGGTGGAATGCTTAAAGCAAGAATTTTCGCCATTAGTATTCGATGCCCAACATAAGGCGGTTTACGGGCGAGGTGATTATAGTGAAGAGGATTGCAACGTCCTAGCGAAAAAGTATGAAACAGGAGTAACGATATGTGAAAAGTTTTTAAATTTAAAGAAAATATGTGAAAAATGCTTTATTGAAGAACTGGAAGCTGCGCAATTGCATCAGTTCTACAACGATATAAAAAATGGACAGCATCTCTTGATGGTAGCAGTTTTTCATCATCAGATGCAGATTAGCCTACTGAGTCAATTTTTAAAGCACTGCACTCACCCCTCTACCATCAAAACCGTGATGCAGTAATATGCAGAAGGACAGTTCCCGTGTCAACAATAATTCAACAGTGTTCTCGAATCAGTAAAGATGGATCTATCTGCATTGAACAGCAGCACTTCACGAACGTGAAATAATTGGAGGTGAGTGCAAAATATAAAGTGATTGATATGAATACTATCGACACAAAGTATGGGAAACATATTATGATTGAAACTGAGAACTTTAAGTGCATATACTTCCCTTACGATTTTATAAATATTTCAAAAAAGATCTCATTGAAACGTTTAAACAATATCTGGCTGAAAAAGTCGTGTACATCACCAGCGCCGGGACTATAGGAAAGACAACTACTTTAACATTTCTGTAAAAATAATAATAATAATAATGTAATGCATGTATAACTGTTTGGAAATAAACCATATATTTTTTATTGCAAAAATGACTTATTTCTTGATTAAATGAAGAGTAGGTACATCATAATGAAGGTAGTTGCTATTGATGAGACTAAAAATGTAGTGTACAATAAGATAGTGTGGGCCTTTGCTTATCGTAATTCTAGAAGAGGGCTGTGGGAAAGTTTGGCCTAAAATAAATCAATTGGAATGCATTTTTTATCACCCGATTCCAAGAACTTTTTCCCCTCTACCATCATAATCATGTTATGAGGTGGGGAAAAACGATATATATATTTGCGGTTACACTTGTCAGTTGTCGTCAACGCAAGTCCACTCGAATGAATTTGAAAAGATTCTACATAGGTACCAAGAATAGCTATAATAACTTCTTCACATGATCTGTTGGTGTTTTAATGATGGGGATAGTTCTACCACAACAGCTACATCTAGGGAGTGCTCTTTCTCAACTGAAAATGTGCATAATAGCGCTATCGATGAACGCTTAATTGATTGTAGCTCATATGATTTATTCGAGGTCAGTTCTCCAAAAAAATACGTTGAAGTTGGCTACAGTACGCACCTACATCTTGCGCCAGTTATACGAATCGTCTGTACACACGGGGTCCTCGCTATGAAAGGAGAAGATCGGAAGACGCTTCTCACGTGTCACACATATCTGGAAATGAAGCCATTGAATACGAGCAAAGTTCGGAATTGCGTGGTAGTAAGTTGACCATTTGTTACAACTGTACATTGAACAAGAATGACACTGAAGAGCTTTTCAACTTAAAGGATATAATTAACTATCGGTTAATTGCTGGAATCATGCGGTCTTCCCTGTTTCTTTCAAAATCTCATCGTATAAGTAAACAACTACCGCCACTTTCGTAAGGTGGAGTATGGCGCTGATGCAGCCAACAACATAGCGACTTTGAAAATGTGTTGAATCACAAGTACGACAAATTCTCACAATACAGTTTGTATGTTGCAGCTGTTGAATTATCCACCTAGCTATTTACTGTATCACATATATGAATAAATAAAATATTGGTAAAACATCTGTCTATTCTTGATTGTAGGATTGATCGTTAGCTATAAATATAGCAATTCCTCCCCCCATGCAAACAATGTTGTGAAGCAGAGAAGTGCATGTGGGAGTGGTCTAGTTAATACTCTCATTGATAAGCTACCGATTGAGCTCCATATCCCCGGGTATCAGTATTGTGGTCCCGGAACTAAATTAGATAAAAGGCTTCAACGGCTTGGGATCGTGTTAAGGCATCTGACACAAAGGTAGGTGAACGAACAGCCGCTTTATCTGTAGCAGGTATAATGAAGGCAAAGAGAAAGTTAGGAATGGGTGTTAACAGAACAAAACTATCACGTAGCAGCCAATTGAAATTACGTAGAATAATTTCTAAGTAAATGACAAACAGTCCTAATACCATAAAGGCTTTAAAATCAGCTGTTACAGCAGCAAAATTGCCTATGAAAAGTTTAGGTGGGAAGGGAAAAGTAAGCGTTCGCAGAGTAATTCCTCTGCCTAAGGAGGGTGGATTTCTACCATTTCTTATACTTATGCCGGATTATCAGCCGTTGGCACTTTAGCTGGAGGAGCAGCAGGTATTTCAAAAACCGTTAATGTCAAGTAATGCAAGAAAAATGCTAGATGAAACTTCATGTCTTAATCGTACAACGGAGTCCATCGCCATCGGTCAGGAGAAAATGTGGCTTTACATTTGAAATAAAAAAAAAGTTCAAAAATTACCAGATAGGCCGTTGACAGATGTAGAGCTAAGAAAACTTGCAAAGGGTGTACTATATTTTAGGGATGTGTTTATCAGAGATAATATACCCAAGTTATCCTGGAATAGCGATGCCGGTATTATTACTTTAGATAGTCAAAAGGGGTTAATACTCGTTGGGTTTGTTACAAGAAACGTGATGGGAGCGTATGGTAAAATGATAGTTTCGGAAATATTCCGCCACCGATAGAAGTTCTTGACTACTTTTGCTATTGCAAAATATAGTATAATTACGCTCATGAGCAACAATTCGGTACCGCAAACTGTGGACACCTCTGTTTAAAGTTTCTATATAAATAGCATGCAGTAGTTGTGGGTACATAGTCACCATGTCAATCACCTTCAGTGTAGAGGGTGTTGGTAACATAGTGAGTAACAGCTTTTATCCTCCAATCGAGCTTAATTCTGATAAAATCTACGTAATCGGTGTCGTTGGATTTTACGGCTGTAATAACATAAGAAACATACACGAGGGAAACGATCAGTTTTATTATATAAAGGCGACAGAAATCAACGCTATTACAATTCCACATGGGGCATACGAGTTGTAATAACTGAGCACTTATATAAAAGCGCACATTCCTACAGGTCACTTTAGTTTAAGCGCAAATAATAACACGCTCAAGTGCGAGCTTAGCTGTGAATTTGCCATAGATTTTACTCATAAGGACTCCATTGGACGTATGCTGGGCTTTGAAGCAAGGATATTGGAAGCTGGTATTTTAAATATCTTTGCTTTAGATATACAAATAATCAAACAAACAAATATTCACATTGAGAGTAATATTGTCAAGGACTCGTGTAGAAACGGAAATCCTACCCAGCTTCTGTATGAAATAGACGTATCTGTTCCACCAGGTCATCGGTTAGATAAAATTTCTAGTAACCCTCAGTAAATACTGAGGGTTACTAGAAATTTTCCAAATGGAAGTAAATACCAGCACCATTGACAACATTCCAGTTATATTAACGGATCAGAAAGGTGAAAGGGAAAACGAACCATTTACGGTACGACTAGAATTAATAGAATATGGATTTGAGAATTAACCAACGTCCGCTTCCATCTTTTCTTAATAATACTATAAATAAAATATGTGAACGCAAATTGAATTATTCAAGCACTGGCTGAAAGGTACTTCTTAGAATCTATTTTCATTCATTCATTTTAATCGGTAGGACTACGGTATACCGGGCAGATGCCCCCTATACCTTCATCGGACCTTGTTTTATTCATGGCATAGTATCTACATGTCATTTCATTCCTACCTAACTTAAGATATGTAACAAAAAATAAAGTATTTAACTACATTGTATAATATTTCATTTCACTCAACACAGCACGATCTTCAGCCTCTTGTGCCTCGTCACGCCGTAGTTCCATTATCCCGCGATGACGGTAGGCGACATAATTCGTAATAGCAAGTTTAAGAACATATTTGATAAACGTTATTCACCAAATTGGTCGAGTGAATCTTTCAAGATCGTCGAAGTACGCATAACAAATCCGGTCACGTACTTGCTAGAAGACATGAAATGGGCGCATGTGCTGGGCAGATTTTACAAACAGGAACTACAAAAGGCAAAATATCCAAATCTGTACTAGGCGGAAAAGATCCTTTGGCGTAAGATGAATAAAGTGTACGTACAGTGGTGGGGACTAAACGAATATTCATAGATCGATAATGGCAACGTAGCGTTATAAGCATATTATTGTACCTACTTAATAATAATAATAATAATATATTTATCCTGTAGACTTGTAATACAAGTGTAGGAACGTCACAAGACAACAAAGCTACATGTAACTAAAATACATTCTGTAATCCCAAATAAAAATATATCTTATGGACTACTAAAATTGACAGTAAAATATTCTTGAATATTGTAAAGAGGATTTCTAATAAGAATATCTTTAATAACTTTCCTGAAGGTACGTTTACTTTGTAAAGCTATTAAGTTTGGTGGCAATTTATTCCATAATTTATTCGCAATAATGGGAAAATGGTTAGCCACAAAACAATGATTATTATGTTTAGGCAATCTTAACTTATCTTTCTGTCTGAAAAACAACACTAGTAAAATCCGAGACTACTTGCTATTAATAGCCCTAAAATCTGGAAATGTTAACATTATGACCGTATACAGACCACCAAAGGGTGATTTTAATAAATTTTTGGAACGTATTTCTAATTGTTTGGAAATACTTACGAAAAACAATGGAATTGTTATTGTAACGGGTGATTTTAATGTTGTCTTTAATATAAATAGTTCACACACACTCAAGCTCATAAACACATTTACTAGTTATGGTCTCACTGCCATAAATACTCATAATACTAGAAAAAACAATTGTCTGGACAATATATTTGTCAATTCGGGTCTAAACAAATATTGTTGCGATGTAATTGATACAAAACTATCGGACCACCTAGGAATCACTCTGAAGTTTAGTGCATGGATGGTTCCTGACTTACACACAATCACTTATAGACCCTTGACACCTGCTGGTTTATTTAAGTTACATTCAATCATACATAATACTGACTGGACATTTGCTGATGATACAAGTATAAATCTTGAAAATAAATTTAGGACTTTTATACATTTCATTAATCAGGCTATTCATATTGCTCTTCCAGAAAAAAGTACAATTGTAAATAATTTGAAAGGCGATTCCGTACAGTGGTTTAATGACAATTTAAAACGTAAAAGAGATCACCTCAATTTCATACAAGCGTTGAACAAAATCAATCCCAACGAAAAATTAAATAAAAAAGTAAAACAGTATAGATATGAATATAGAAATGCGATAGTTGAGGCAAAAAAGAATGTACATGATAAACTGATACGTAAATCATCTAATCCACAAAAAACAATGTGGACAATCATTAATAATTAAAAAAAACACTCAAGGCCTTCATCAACTTCGATCTCAGCTGACGATTTCAATTTAAGTTTTACGCGGCTCCCTCACACTATTACTAATAATATGACCGTTAGTAAATATTCCTTTAAACACTATCTATCGAAAACAAAACTTAACATTCCTCAAAAATTCATATTTAATCCAGTAAGTGTAGTCCAAATTTTAAGACATAATAAGAAATCTCAATAAATCAGATAGTAAAGATGCCTATGACTTAAACATAAAAATTCTTCACACGATCTTATATGTCATTGTATGTCCATTATGTAAACTAATTAATCAGTGTATGATTGATAATACGTTTCCTGATGTTTTAAAATTATCACGGGTAGTACCTATCTACAAGAAGGGTTGTGTAGACGAAATTAGCAATTATAGACCGATATCAATTATCCCTCTATTTGGAAAGATATTTGAGATAGTTCTAAAAACTCAACTCATTGAATATCTTGAAGAAAACAGACTTCTTAATCAACACCAGTATGGGTATCGACAAAAACATTCGACTACTTTGGCTATTAATGACAATATCATACATTTGCGAATCCTTTGAAAAATCCAAATCTACTCGCTCACAATTCTTACAATCTTACAAAGGCATTTGATTGCGTGTGTCATGAGATACTGATCGAAAAGCTAAAATTTTACGGTCTTGACTACAGTAGCAGTAACCTAATAAAATCTTATCTGCACAATCGTTCTCAATTTGTTACTTATAACCATTGTACTTCTAAAGAAGCTACGATTAGTTTAGGGGTACCACAGGGATCGGTATTAGGGCCCATATTATTTCTTATATTTGTAAACGACTTGCCTTTCTGTGACACAAAAGCAAAATTTATTCTTTTTGCCGATGACACTGTCTTCTCTCAGACACATGATAATCTTGACACACTATATTCAAATTGTGAAAAAACACAATCAATTGTGACTGATTGGTTTCTGGCGAATAAACTGACTTTGAATCTTGCAAAAACCGAAAATATTGTCTTTACATTAAAAAACCACAATACCATTAATACCACCTCCGTAAAGTTTCTTGGGTTATATGTAGATACCAAACTATCGTGGGTGAACCATACGGATTTTGTTAACGCGAGGCTGTCAAAGAGCCTATACTTATTGCGAAATCTGGGAAATAATGTTTCCTTAGCAACACTTTTGTGCGCTTATCACGCTATTGTTCATTCAACAATTTCATATAGCATTTTAGTATGGGGTCATGCGAGAGGGAGCGACAGGGTATTCGCTCTGCAAAGAAAAGCAATTAGAATAATAGCCAACTTAAAATAAAGAGAAGATTGCAAAGATACATTTGTAAATCTAAAAATTTTAACAGTTCCCTCTACTTATATCTTACCTTGCTTGCTATATATAAAGGGTCACGAAGAAGAATATGTTAAACATAATAAAAGTCATGATTATTCAACAAGAGGCAATGAAAAATTTCAACTTAACTTTTTACGATTAACAAAATCTCGCATTGGAAGTAATTACTATGCAATTAGATTTTATAATGCACTACCGTACGATTTCAAATCTTTAAATTTTAACACTTTCAAAAGCAGATTGAAAAAATTCTTATCTTTAAAGGCATTTTATAAAGCTGAAGAGTTTGAAAAATCAGATTTTTCTTCCCTATAGGTAGTTGTGCACGGGCTATTAATCAGTCTATGCCGTGTAATATATGTATGTATTTATGTGTATATGTATGCATCCTTGGCTCTTTACACCATATTGTTTATTTATGTATGTGTGTATGTATAAATAGGTATATGTAGTGTAGCTTAGTTATTGATAAATTACCGAAAGGACTTATGTACATGTATTTTATTACTTTACTTGACGTGTGTAAATACTTAGTGTATAAAGCACAAATATACATTATTATTATTATTATTATTATTATATATATATATATATATATATATATATATATATATATATATATATATATATATATATATATATATATATATATATTTATTTATATTCAGCGAGGAATGGGACAGGGAGAGCGGATGAAGATTTTTAAATTATGAAAATATTTTTGTAAATATCTTCCAAGGGCGCACATTTGTTGGCACAAAGATTTGAATCAACGCCCATCACCGCCAGGTGGCGCTATCTCACTTCACTTTTTTAAATGCAATGCCCTATTTTTTATTTCATTTTTGGATTCTATGACATATTTGTGATAACTTTTATTAAGACTCCTACCAACCTATCTTTTGTCTAATACAATTTAAGCATTTTCTGTCCTATTTATTTCAAATATAAAAATAAAAACGACATATATCATCACTGTTATTATTATTAATAAATAAAATTTGTAATATGGATTAATTAATAAAAGAATTTTGTTATTATGATAGCAATGTATACTTATACAAGTTTGGTTAGACGTCACTGGTTGAATGTGACGTCACCGTCGGTATCTTCACATAGGTTTATTAAATTACAATACGACTTTGTTGTGGAATTAATTTTATCTTTGTTATATTACGACAAACGACAACCAACATACGACTTATTATAGAACAGCCTGAACGGATAAGTTTATCGACGGACAATCCTGAACTGTTTTGGTACGTGTTTTCAACTACGTTCACCTAGATCCTTCTGTGGACGCCATTAGAACTACGAGGTCTTAAGCAACAGGAATTCTTTGAAATGTCTTATGAGGTTGATATGAAACTAATTAAAGTTGAACCTAAAGAGGAAGAAGGAATAGATTTACTTCTAACCCAACCTTTTATGGTAAATAGTGAACTAATAAAAGGTGAAATTAATTACAGTTTAAATAGTACAAAGTTTAACACTATTTTTGCAGATGTGAATATCAAGCAAGAAGACACCTCTTCTCTAATCAAAGATGTGAGCTTGAAGGAATCAGATCATATAAAGGAAAACAGTGTCGCACACATCACAAACATACAGTGTGAACGTGATACATTTAATAGTTCAACCTCGACTTCCAGAACAGTGAATGAAAGTTTAAAACAGGACGTTTTAAAATATGGTTCAAATGTTAAACATAAATGTGACCAACATGATTATGCAGCAAAACAAAAACAACTTTTAAAAATCCACGTTAAAAGCCATTCTTCAATTTATAAATTTAAATGTGACCAATGTGAGTATGTATCAAATCACAAAAATAATTTTAAAAGACATCGTAAAAACCACTCTTCAATTTATGAATTCAAGTGCGATCGGTGTGATTATGCAACACACTGGGAAGTTAATTTTAAAAGTCATCTTAATAAACATTCTTCAATTTATGAATTCAAATGTGACCAATGTGATTATGCAACAAATGACAAACGTAATTTAAGACGTCATCTTAAAAAACACTCTTCAAGTTATAAATTCAAATGCGACCAATGTGGTTATGCAACACATTGCAGAGCTAATATTACAAGTCATCTTAAAAAACATTCTTCAATTTATGAATTCAAATGCGACCAATGTAATTATGCATCAAATCACAAACGTAATTTAGTAGCTCATCTAAAAAAACACTCTTCAAGTTATGAATTCAAATGTGACCAATGTGATTATGCAACAAATCACAAACGTAATTTAAGACGTCATCTTAAAAAACCCTCTTCTAGTTACGAATTCAAATGCGACCAATGTGGTTATGCAACACAATGCAGAGCTAATATTAAAAGTCATCTTAAAAAACATTCTTCAATTTATGAATTCACATGCGGCCAATGTAATTATGCATCAAATCACAAACGCAATTTAATAGCTCATCTAAAAAAACACTCTTCAAGTTATGAATTCAATTGTGACCAATGTGATTATGCAACACATTGCAAAGCTAATTTTAAAAGTCATCTTACAAGACATTCTTCAATTTATGAGATCAAATGCGACCAAAATAATTCATTTTAAAAAACACTTCAAGTTATGAATTCTAATGAGGCTAGTGTGATTATATAGCACATTGCAAAGATGCTTTTAAAAATTCATCTTAAAAACCATATCTGAAAGAACTTTGACTTTGCTGTAATTGAGTTTACACATCTAGAAAAAATTTGATCTCCAATACCCTAATCTTTACTGTATAATTTGTGAACAGCACCGTTTTAATTTTTTATCATCTGTCATAACTATCATTGTCTTATCCATTACTTGAAGTTCTCGTCAAAATTTGGTTGTAACACACAAAATTAAGAACATCACTATACAATTGGAAAAGCCAAATATACTAATCGTATATGTAAGGAATAATTTATTTGTTAATGATACCTATTTATTATTTTTTCATAAATTATCTGTGAACATTAAATATCTTATCGTTTGTAAACTTACTTATAGGTTAATGGTTAATTTATAAATGTAACTGGTTGGATTAGTGTTTATGATTAATTTATGATAATATGGTTCATGATGCCTAAATATATAGCAGGTTAGTGTTTAATTTATAGGTGTAACTTCGTTGGTCTAGTTAAATACTTAATGTTTTAGTTTTTAAATGGTGTATTTTTATATTTATGTTTTATATAAATCTATACGTTTGGATAACAATTACAGTTATCGTCCTCAGTAAATGGTAACATCTTAAGAATTGCTTAAGATGTTGGTCCAAATGCATAAAGTATGAAAAAGAAACTGCAAACATATTCACTAGCTACATCTCCTTTAGGCAGTCGTAAATTTTGGTCTTTAGCTAAAGCCATTAGTAAAAACTGTGGAACATCTTCATTTCCCCCTCTGACGTCTATTGACGGATCGGTAGTTGCTGATTCTGTAGACAAAGCCAATGTTTTTGTAGATTTGTTTGCATCAAACTCGTGTCCCAATGATTCTGGAAAAGATGTGCCCCTAGTCAACTCTTCTTCATAAGCTATGAAACCAATTCATTTTCGGTACATGCTCTAGGAATCGATCATCGGTAGGCTTGATCTCAATAAGGCGATTGGCCCAGACGGTATCCCAGCTATTGTTTTAAAGAAATTTTCCCCCGAACTAGTATCAGTCCTATTTAAGCTCTATACGATCTCTGTCTTCTGGGGAATTCCCTTCATCATGGAAGTTAGCAAATGTTCAACCTATTCCCAAAAAAGGCGATAAGACCGATCCCTCAAACTACCGACCAATTGCCATCACTTCCATTTTCTCTAAAATCATGGAAAAAGCCATCAATCAGCAACTGCTCACGTTCCTTGAAACTAACAAACTCCTTAGTGACCACCAATATGGGTTTAGGCAAAATCGTTCAACAGGCGATCTTCTTTCATAGGTGACCCAAGTTTGGAACAATACAGTAGAGCAGTCCGGTGAAACAGTTGTAGTCGCTTTAGATAGCTTAAAGGCATTTGACCAAGTTTGGCATAAGTGTTTACTTGCCAAACTCACCTCGTTTGTGTTAAATGATATGCTCATCAACTGGGTTTCTAGTTTCCTTGATAAAAGACGAACACGTGTCGTAGTTGATGGCTTTTTTTGAAAAAAAGTTGGCATTAACGCGGACGTACCACAGGGATCCGTTATAGCGCCTACACTTTTTCTACTGTACATAAATGACCTTATTTCTTCAACAACTAACCCCATCCATTGTTTTGCTGACGATAGCACTCTTCACTGTAGTTCATCTCAGTCTACTCATAGTGATAATCCACCTTCTATGTCAAATCAAGAAATTAAAAGCTGAAATGGCAAATTCAATCAACAAAGACATTCAACGTATTCTCGAATGGGGAAGCAATAATCTAGTTAAATGTTGTCTTATGTCCGCCAAAAAAGATGGATCATTTCCTGTTGTAAGTATGAATGGTTCAGTTCTTAAGTTTCAGACTCTATTACTCTGTTGGGTATGACTGTATCTTCAAATCTCTTATGGGTTGATCATCTTCTGTCAGCTACCAAAACGGCTGCTCGTAAAATAGGCTTTTTGTACAGATCTAAGCAGTACTTTACCTCTCGACAACTCCTGCTGTATAAGGCCCAAATTCGGCCTCATCTGGAATATAATTCTCACCTCTGGGTTAGTGCTCCCCAATACGCTTTCGATATCGTTGATCGTATTCAAACGAGAGCGATTAGGCTTATAAATGTCCAGTCCTTAACTTCTCACATACAGTCCCTTGAGCATAGAAGGATGGTTTCAGTTCTTTCTTTGTATTATCCTTATTACAACAGCTATTGTGCTGCTGGATTATATTCTTTGATACCATATCGGGCTATCTTTGCGAGAAACATTCGGTTCGGTCATTCACATCATCAGTATGCAGTACAAATCTCCACTTGTCGTACCAAACGGGCGCAATCCACATTTTTCTGCACGGCTTCTAAACTCTTTAATTTTTCACCTAAAGATGTGTCAAACCCGTTATCATCTTCCGAAGTGTACAGGTTATCTTGTTCATGTGGAAATGTATACATCGGAACCACAGAACGTAGCTTTGATACAAGACGCAAAGAACATATGAGATTTTGTAGATTAGGTCAACCAGAGAGGTCTGCTGTGGCTGACCATGCCCTGAATAATCTAAATCATGACATTCAATTTGACAATATGGAAATGTTGTCAAGACAAACTCATTATTATGTTTGTTTACAACGTGAAGCTATTGAAATATATAAACACCCGAATAATTTTAATAGACAAGAAGAAAATCTCCGTTTAAATAGGTTTTGGCCTGTTATAATTAAAAAAAAAGCATAATGATACGGCTTAATTTTGATTTTAATTTTAACTTTTGGTATGTCTAGGTTTTTTGCTGCGTTTTTCCTTGACCTTGAAGCAAATGCTTTACCAATTATATGTTAAATTACCACAGCACTATAATTTAGCATAGTAGTTGAAATTAAATTAAAAATTACAAGAAACGTTCTGCATTACGCTTTTCATTGTTAATAACACTTCCACTTATTGATAAAGATATCTCTTTGTTAGATTTAACTGGGTTATTTTATTTGATGTGATGTTTGGATTTGTGAATGCTTCTATCATTTTCAAATTTGTGGTTTTTCACAACTTTACACTTACATCATAACTCGATTAAATTTTGTTAAATGTGTTTTTTTGGCTGACAAATTTCATTGTTAGCTTTCGCCGTAGAGAGTGTTCTGATTTGTCATCTTTAAGGCAGTTTAACAATATTTAATTTTTAATGACCTAGTTACTCCTTACTAAAATTTAATTTTATAGTTGGCTTTATACGTTTCTCATACTATTATATTAATAGCAGGCTTATGTTTGTCTTAATTTTTCAACTTTGACAAAATCTTAAAAATCTTAAACAATTGTTAACAAATATTACTACTGACGTAGATAACTGTAAGTGTTATCGAAACGTTTAGATTGTATAATTTAAAATACACCATTAAAAAACCCAAAAAAGATAAGTATTTTATTAGTTAGTATGAGCTTTAACCTTTACTATCCCGTTTTTTATATTTTTTTCACATAAGTAATTTATATGATGTTTATGAATGGTATTATAGCATTTCTTTTTTTAATATATATATATATATATATATATATATATATACATATATACCGGGTGTTCATTATGAGCAGTTACATATATGTAACACTAGGCTAATAAGTGTACTAAATATTTACACAAAAACTAAATTACATATTGTAAGGATATTTGTCAGGATGTTATTTTTCAGTTTTACAGTAAATAAAAAAGATTCTTAATTTTCGTTCGTTTCATAATCACGCACTCTCCTCCATCCTTCCTTTCCTCTTCCCTCTCCCTTCCCCTAGCCAGCATGGCGCGAAATTTAAGAATCTACAAATTACGTTACAATTCGGCCATCCTGACTAAGTGGTCGCCCTCGATCACTGAATGCAAGTTTGTTACATAAAATTTACATAAATCCTTAAACTAACCCCCACAAATGTTACAAAACATCCAAATACATAAAATTTTAAAGCCATAATCTGTAAAACGTGCAAACTATGAACAGCGTAAAAACAAGGTTGCCTTTCACAAATTCGTAACTAACAGCATAAATATTACAAAGTATTCAAACACATAAAATTCTAAAGCCATAATCTTTAAAACATAATTTACTAACTAAAGATTCTACGACAACTAAATGGTAAGAAACGACAAACAAAATTAAAACTTACGAGTAAATTATGTTGTCGTGGTAGCACAAAATTAACAACATTGAAATCTAAAGAGATTCAGGAATTGGATAAGTAGGAACTGGGTCTTGCCATTTTTTCATCCTCGAAGCATCAAATATGCCAGTATATGGTAACTGGGTTAATTGTAGCCCTTCGATGTCTTCAATGACATAACGGTCATTTCCTAAAACTGATTTAATTTTATAAGGTCCTTGATATTTTGGTAATAATTTCTTGTTCACCCCTGGAGTTATATCCACATTCTTAACCATAATATAATCTACAACGTACTCTGTTGCTTTCTTTCTCCTCGTATCAAAATTCCGTTTATTGTTTTCTGGCGATTTTCCAATGTTTTGTTCCGCCCGTTCCCTAATTTCACCAGATTACTTTCAGTATGTGCCATGTTTTCTAAATGCTCTCCTAAACAATCTTCTGATCTTCGACGCTGCTTGACACCGTACAATAACATACTTGGGGTTTCTCCTGTGGACTTATTCATAGTATTATTAAAAGCGAATTCGACTTCATCCAAAATCTCGTCCCATTTATTGAGTGCTGATGTTAATTTGGATATCATCGGCATTGATTCGTTCGATTTGACCATTCGCCTGTGGTGCCCCTATAGCTACTAAAATGTGCTTGATACATCACTTATCTATAAACTCCTTAAATTCATTCGAAGAATAACATGTTGCTCGATCTGAGATTATCCTTAAAGGCGTGCTAAAGTTACTAAAATAATTTTCCAAATTCTTTACAACTTCTTTTGTGCTGGTGGAGTTACATGGATAAAGTTTCACAAACTTGGTAAATCCATCCACCACTTCAAATATGTACTTCTTTTTATATCTTGTTGCTTGCAATGGTCCAAAATGGTCGATGTGAATTGACTGGAATGGTAAGTTACCCTTCGGAATAGTGTGTAAATAACCTTCCTTCTTTCCTGAAATTGGTGAATATGAAATACATTTCAAGCAATTATAAATGTAGCTCTTCACCACATTTCTTAAATTTGGAAACTAATACAGATTTAAAATGAGATCAACCGTTTTTTTCTACTCCACAATGTTCTACTTTATCATGGTAAATATTGACAACATGAAAAATCCTCGCTTTCGGTACATAGAACAATAATCGGCCTTTTACCTTTCTATAAACTACACCTTCTCACTTTTCAAAATATTTATCTTCGCCTTCCATTAATCTCTCAGCTATGACTTTTATCTCGGAATCTGGAGTTTGCGAAATTAACATATTTCTAGCAAATGAATTATCATCAATAATAAAAATGTTATGGATCCTACTTAATGTATCCACATGCTTCATTCTATCCCGTGCTCTGTGTTCTACTTTATAGCAATAATTTTGTGTTGAACATTTATGATAATTATAATAATTGGAAACTATTTCGCTGCCCGTTAGTGTTTCTTCAATAACTTTTGTTTCTGTTTTATTTTCTCGGTTGTTCCTTTTCTTTTTAGTCGAGTAAAATGTCTGTTTTACTATTTTTTTATTTGATGGTTCCTTTTTTACATTTACATCATTTAAATCTAAACCCACATTATTCTCGAGTTTTGTCACACCTATATATTTTTAGATTGTTGCAATATGAATAACAATTGTTCATCAGAGAGCTCTCTACTCTTTATATTTGTGATTGTTTCTAATAAATTACTTTCTATTTCCTTTATGGTCTTTTTTCTATTAGATTTTGAAGGTAAACGTATATTGGAATTCGCAAACAAAATTTTTAATTCATCTTTATGTTCGATTTTATTTGTTGTTTGGGAAAGTTTCACTGAAAAATGTTTTAGACAAACACAATGAATGTGTTCACTTACAATATTTCTAAAGTCCATGTCACACTATCAATCTGGTTGACAAACTGGTATAGTGACGTTACAATTTTGTAGTTTGACGAAAGTTTCAAACTAGGTGGTCACATAGACCAGGTACATATGACGTCACACGTAGTCAGCTGATTTGCTTGGAGGACAAACACCGCCATTATTATATCTTTCATGGGTATTTGAACTCCTGTTTGTAGTGTTGTTTTGTTTAAAAAATTGTGATTTCGATATAATTTTTGGTGAATATGTGTGACAAAAGCAACTATTTTAATACCTTACGTGAGATACAGATCGTTATTGATAACTAAAATTAATAAATAATGTAGATTATATTGTGGATACTAAATGTAGTAGTGAAATACAAAACTTGTGACTTATTATGACATTGTAATACCTTGTGTTTAACAAAAGTGCCTACACAAGAGATGAATTTAAAGCTTACAAAGTTTGAGGCTTACAATTTATATCGTTGCAATTTAAGAATATCTGGACAAAATCGATTAGAAATTTGAAAGAGTGCTTATATTATCCAGATTTAAATATTAAATTATGTATAATGCATCTGTAACTGAGTATTAGTTGATTAATTATTGTAGTTATCGTGCATTATCATGAATATTTTCCTTTTATTATTTGTATATATATATATATATATATATATATATATATATATATATATATATATATATAATTGTTGTTTATTTCTACATTGTTATTAAAATATTATTCATTTCTGAATGTCTTGTGAATATTTATTATACACAAAATTATGAAAAAAAAAAAAAAAAAAAAAAAAAAAAAAAAAAAAAAAAAAAAAAAAAAAAAAAAAAAAAAAAAAAAAAAAAAAAAAAAAAAACAAAAAAAAAATAAAAAAAAAAAAAAAAAAAAAAAATATAAAAAAAAAATAAAAAAAATTTTAAAAAAATAAAAAAAAAAAAACCAAAATATTTACAAAAAAAAAAATTTATATAAAATTATAAAATTTAAAAAAAAAAAAAAAAAAAAAAAAAAATATAATTTAAAAATTAAAAAAAAAATTTTTATAAAAAAATATAATATATAAAAAAAAATATATTAAATATTTTTTTTAATAATTTTTAATAAATTTATTTAAATATTTAAATTAAAAAATTTTAAAAAATTTTTTATAAAAAATAAAAAAAAAAATAATAAAAAAAAAAAAAAAAAAAATAATTTTAAAAAAAAAAAAATAAAAATTTAAAAAAAAAAAATTAAAAAAAATTTTAAAAATTTATATTTTATAAAATAAATTAATATTAAATTTATATTTAAATTTACAAAAAAATTTTTTTAAATATTTTAAATTTTTATTTTTAAAAAATTTTATATAAAATAAAAAAAAATTTTAATATTTTTAAAAAAAAAATTAAAAAAAAAAAAAAAAATCTTTCCATTTAAATTTTTTTATTTATTTATAAATCTCTCTAATTTTCTTTTACATATAACACTAACAAATAAACATACATTTTCTTACATATTATATAATTTATTAAAAAATTCATTCACAAATACACATATATAATCTATAATTTATATCATCCATTATTCTTCATTTACATTCCTTTCCCTATATACTAAAATTTATACACACAACACACACACACCAAACACACACACACACACACACACACACACAAACACAAAACAACACACACACACAACACACACACAACACACACACACACACACACACACACACACACACACACACACACACACACACAAGACTTTTATGGATTTGTGTAAGAGATGGAAAATGTAGTATGTGATTGTAGCTTACTTGAGAATGTGGTCATGACCATTTTTTGAAGATGGAATATGAAATGTTCTTAAATAGAAAAGCATACTGATGCAAATGGAAACTAAACCCAGTACTATTGTAATTAATTATTCTTAAATATTTAGCTTAGAACAAGATGAAGATGTATAAAGAATCATTACTAAGATTTGTATTTAACAGATACGGATCCTTTCTTGGACAAGCTTCTACTTCAACATAAAAGTGTGATATTATCTGTTACACCACGTATGTTTTTCGGATTGAACAGAAATTAACAGATATTTAAATGCATTTATTCTAGAAAAACTTATGCCTTTTGGCAGATTTGATTTCAAAAAGCAGTGACCATGATTTGACTAAAATCCAAACAATTTTTTTGAACCATATCAAAATCAAAATTGGACTTTCAGATCAGGTAGTCAATAACTTTTAAGCTGCATGTATTGCATTGATAAACTTCTTTAGTTATAATTATTTTCTATTTGCGTTTTACAGTAAGCTCATAAATTAAAGCTTATTGAGTTATGTCCATAAAATTTTGTAAAGACAAAATCATTGTTTAAATCTTATTTGGTTCTAATGTTTTATATAATGACTTTGTAATTGTTGAATGTCTTTTGTATTAATTGTGGTATAGGATATGTTCGAAATCATGTGTTTGAATCATTGTATGCGATATGTATATATGGAATAGTACAGCATGATATACCAAATCAAATGGCAAGTAAAACCGAATTCATTTTTACGTACAACTTTATTTTTTATAACGGCTAGTCGAGTATGTAGTTGTAGACTATTGTGTTGACTAAAAGTATAATTGGAAACGTTGATTGCTATGCCCAGTCCGTGAGTTATGTTTAATTAGCTTTTTACGATGTATTTATTTATGATAATCACTCTGTATAATATAGAAGTGAAACTACTAGTAACTTTTTGCTGTACAACACAGTATTGAAGATTCTGTTTATGTATTAGAAAACGTACTACAGTCTCGAAACAGAATGCAGATAAAATTGAAGGAAATGAATACGGTAGCTTCTGAGGAGCTGAAAGATTTAATGTCAGATTTCCAACCGTGTTGAAACCAGTAATTTAGGATAACTCGTCCATGTAATAATAATGTCTGATAAAATTATATTAGCTAGTTTATAGTTTGTTACATATAAATTTAAGGTGAAGACGATGAGGTGATTGTATCTCAAAATTGTGATACGATGTCTATGAAATTTCAAAAAAATTGATTACGTCACTTATTTCAGTTGAATTTTAAAACGTTTAGTTGACATTACTATTAACTACTGATAAATATAACAATCATATGTTGTGTGTGGTCGGCTGTGTGTTTAAGAGCTGCTTTTTGTAAAGGGAGGAAAACAAGATAAAGAGAAATGTGCATTATCAGCTTTATTATAGAAAATGTTCATTAGTCTATACGTCATTATGGCAAAGTCAATTTTAACTACCATGACCCTGATGCAAGTCCTGCCTTACAAGAACCTCCTAATTAGAATACAATTTGTATGACCAAGGCCTACAGCTGTAAGAATAATTAGAAAAAAACATTTGATGACGATGGCTAAGTTTACACTTATCTTATAAGTTAATTCACCTCTCCGGCATGGAAAGGCCTGAGAACAAGTTGTAAGCCCTACACGTGTCTACAAGAACCTTTTATTAGAATAACGTTTTCTCGTATAGGTAAAAGATTCCAATAGCATTGACCATTTAAACAATAGGATCGATAATTTTAATAATAATATCTTATTAATTATCAAATCAATTGTATGCAATGTGTTTGCCTAACCTCCAGGGTACTGTTTAATTAGCCAGAAGGACCTAATTAGATGACATCAAAATAACCCTAAGACCAACTCCAAGTCCAAGACTACAGGTCCAGTCAGCCCAAGCAGCCCCGTCACCTGAGCAATGGAAAAGGCTCTAATTAGAGTTATCCTCGAAGAAAATGAAAATCGGGTTATCGTGAGCTGTCATAAAATATGAAAACAGTCTTACACGTGCAATAAAAAAATGAAGATGAAATACGTCTCACAGTGTGTGTAAAAATTCTGAAAAGCCACCGAAAAAAATGAAAACTCGGTCTCACATGTAAAAATACGTCCCAAAAGTAAGTAAAAAATAATTAATGGAAATGGTTCCACGTGGCAATAAAATGAAAATGGGCTAGACAAAAAGTAAGTCCGTCTTATAAACTGAATATTGTGATTTTTTATGCATTACAATTTTATTAAATGAAATTTTATATGAAATTTTCAAAGCAAAAATTGTTCATGAATAATATTACTGAACTATTTAAATTTACACAAAGATATATGTTTTACCAGTCTAAGTTAAAATTAATCTGTTTTTGTAGTCATTTGATGTTGTTAAATGTGTATAATAAAAACATTATAATAACAGAGAAACTTATTTAATAACTAATAATGCGCATTTCAACTTTTCCTACTTTTTAGTTATATACACATGTTTGCTTCTCTTTGGCTCGTCGCCTGTCATAACTTAGTACCTACTCATTTTATTGAAGAATTGAGATTTTGATTGATTTGTTTTCTGTTGGTTAGATAAACGGCTGACTAGTTATGATAAATTTAACGTTAGCAGCCAAAAACCAAATAAACATTTTACTAAAATCTGGTGTAATTTAATATGTGGTTTAAAACCACACTCAGTTAAAAGGGTTAAGCATTCTCAAGTGTTTTTATTAATACATACATCAACTAGTCTTAAGAAGGCACTAGAAGACACATATTTATTAAAAACAACAAACGTGATAATTTGTCTATTGCAGTACTTATTTTATACTGGAACAATCTGCAGTAATATTAAATTTTTCGTAGCTGTCCAATAACCCTTTCACGTGTATCCTAACATTTGCAATTTTCCGTGTGTCTTCAACTTCACATGGATGTAGCTGCTTTTCCCCTTAAAATGCAGGCACCTCGGCCATAACCAGCTTAACACTATCTTTGATTAAGAACCCACGATCTACCAATATTAAATCCCCGGAATTAAATTGTTCAAGAAACTGCAATGTTCAGTAATAAACTTGTCACTAGATCTTCCTGGAAATCCTTCCGATATAAAGACAACGGAACCCTGTGGTGAAATTCCAATTAAATATTTCACAGTATTGTGGTGTTTATACTGTGAAAAATGTTGCGCTGCTTGTTTATTAATTGGTTTTTGAGTAAAAATTTCAAAGCAATCAATAATGACCGTTACTTTATTTCCAAAGTTTTCTTTGAAACATGATGGCATTGTAGCATGTAAGCTATCTCTCTGAGACCAATATATAAATGACTTGAACTTACTGTATAAAGTATGTAGCACTTTAAAAAATGTTCTGCTACAGGTGTACCTGGAAATGTTAAAGCGATATGTTAAATCTGTAAACAGGAGATTTAATCGTTACTTCATTAAGACTAATATGAGTTGCTCAAATCTTGTCAACATCGTAGTTGAGGTTGTAATATATTTTTCCACAGTCTCGTAAATGCTAATTAAAACACCATAAGGTAAGCCTGTGAAAAACATACATTTCTTTTTGTTCGCTTCAAAATCTTCCTTTCTAAATTTGTAAGAAGATAATTGGTTGCGCAAATCATAAATAGTCCTATTTGCGTTTAGTAACGCTAAGTTTAAATATGGTCCCTCTTCCGTAACAAAATGATTAACTTCCATATCAGAGACTGTCGAAGAAGTGCTTGCAGCTTCAGTACTTTGTACAGTTGTCTGTAACAATCAACTTAATTAACAAACTGAAAAATGAAGAAGTATTTAATAAATTATTAAATGGGGAAATTCAGTTTGGCTAAATCTATAAATTACAATTAAGTAAATAGAATATACACTAACTGTTTTTTCAGTCTGTTCTTCCTGCATTCATATCTCGCTACAGAAGGAGATGGTGTTTCATATCCCATGTTTACATTGGGAATCCAATCGGGATGACTGATATCATTTATCTTAGCTGGCTTACCTAATAACAAACTTTTTACTAACAAAGATATCATTTGGGTATTAACCAGTAATAAAATGTTTGAGCAAACACGTGATTATTAACTTTATTCTGCAAGTTCGGTGTGTAAAAATTCATTTCGGCCTTTATGCTAAAAATTTAATTTCTTATGATTGTCATAAATGGGAATCAAAAGGACAAATTGTCTTGGTACTTTGTTCCACAAACAACAGCACAAAATTAACCATTTTAATAACTTAAGACACTTAACCACAAATTGCTAAAAACGTATTTTAATTATCACTAATGTAATTTAACTAGCTAACACTAATGAACTTTAAAAACATTGAATTTTAAAATAATAATATTAATAAGTGTTTATATAAAAAATGTGTAAGGTAAAAGGATTTTATATATATATATATATATATATATATATATATATATATATATATATATATATTATATATATTAGATGATTAGATAAGACAGGGATTGGAGAGTTTAAACTGGTAATTTCTTTAGAACAATTTGAGATCAAAATTTTACGATGCATTTAATTGATGTAATTTGGTATACGATTGCAAGAAAGTGGATTTGTTTTGGTTAAAACAGGCTTAATAAAATTTGTACAATTTGGTTCAATCATAAAAGCATTGTGCTACATAAAAACATGTCAGGAAGGTTAAATAAAGTTATTTCTGTAAGTACGATTAAGTACTTAGTTTTTTTCATTAAATTACAGTTCATTAAAAGTATTTTGGCATTTGGATGTTTTACAGGTGTTTAACACAGTGTAGAGTTATTTTATATTAGGGACATATTATAAGTAAGATAAAATGCAGGAAAATGTTAAAATTGAGAAAGGGTTACAATACGAACATAATTTAATCATTACTCACAATATAAATGGAAGTGGATGTGCGATAAACAAAGTGGTGCATAATAAACATTAAGAACATTGTACAGAACAATTTTACATAAAGAAATTCATGCAAATACATTTTTATGTTAGATTTTGAAGAAATGTGTTAAACAATATGGTTTATTAAAGTGACTTAAATTTAGACAATACAAGCAAAGTGAACATTGAAATGATAAAGACAGATTTTATAAGTTATATGGATAACATTTTGGTTAATTTGAACGTTTTAAACGCAAATTATTTGTATATTTAAATTAAGTTAGGTTAAGTTTTAAATTTAAGGTTTTTACAAATTTATAGTTTTGTGGAAGATGCAGTTAAGCATTGAAAATGTGTCTGTAACTGGCAAAAAGCATACTGGATGCAGTCAAGTGGAACGCTAAACCAGTTATTTGTAACATTAATTATTCTGTAAATACTTGAGACTTAGAACAAGATGAAGATATAGTAGAATCATCACGTGAAGATTTGGATTTAACAGGGAAAAATCCACATTCTTGAACAAGCTTCTTCCAAAAAATGTGATATCTGTTACACCACCGTTCTGTTTTTCGGTAACTGAAGATAAATCCCTCAACAGCGAAAATATTTAAATACACTTTATTCTGAGGAAAACCTTTGGCCTTTGGCAGATTTGATTTCAAAAGGAAAGGGTGACCACCGATTTGACTGTGGAAAAATGCAAAACAATTTTTTGAAAACCATGGAGCAATCAAAATCAAATGACTGGCATCTTTACAGATCAGGTAGAATAACGGCCTCAAATTTAAAGCTGCATGTCGAACAGATATTAATAAACCTTCAATAAGCCTTATAAATTATTCGCTATTTCGAAATTTTAACAGTAAGCTTACGAAAAATGCTATTAATGCTTATGTTCGTATATGTCCCCAAGGCATGAAAATTTTGTAAAACAAAATCTGGTTATTTTAAACCCAAATACCCTTATTTTGGTTCTATGGGTTTTATATCATGCAACTGTTAAGGGTTGTTTAGAAGTGAAGTGTCCTTTTGTATTAAAAATGGTGGTATCGAGGATATGGTTCAAGTAAAATCAATGTGTTTGAAAGCTATATATGTATCGGGCATTGTATAAAGGAATTGGATAGACAGCATGCGTATTTACCAAATCCAAATGGCAACCACAGAAAAACAATATTGAGACTTTGTTGTGTTTAAACAAAATTTTCATTACGAAAAGGGTCTATTTTTCAGTTTTGGAGTATCGAAAATTTGAAAGCAAAATTGTTCCATGAACGGTAATAACCTGAACTATTGGGTAAATTTTACACAAATAGAGTACATAGTGTGTTTGCAAGTGAATAACCTGCTATGACATCAAAAGAAATGGCAACTAGGCCCCTGTGGGCTTAGTGCAATTAATTTTTGATGATAAGGTTGCAAAAGTTTGTTTGGTAATTCATATTTGAAATAAAATTTTATCATTTAAAATGTTTAAAATGAAACACATACAAAAAAGTAAATGGTTTTGCTTAAAATGTAGTCAAGTTAAGTTAAAAAATAATCTGGTTTTATAGTCATTTGATGTTGTTAAAATTGTGTTAATAAAAAACATTAAGACGAGCACCAAACAAAAAGCCAAATAATTAGTATATAACTAAAGTAGGAAAATGGCGACTTCATTTGCCTTTTCCTACTTTTTTTTTTACAATTTAACTTTCTCTTTTTAATCTTTCGTTTTACCTACTCATTTTATTGAAAATTGAGATTTTGGATTGATTTCTTTTCTGTTGGTTAGATAAACGGCTGGCTAGTTATGATAAATTTAACTTAGAACAGCTAAAAACCAAATAACACATTTTACTAAAATCTGGCTTAATTTTGTATGTGGTTTAAAAACCCACTCAGTTAAAAGGGTTCAGCATTCTCAAGTGTTTTATTAATACATACATCAAGCTAGTCTCTATTGCAGGTACATTATTTTGTTTCTTGCGTAACATATATACTGGAACAATGTCTGCAGTAATATTAAATTTTTTTATGTCCAATAACCCTTTCGACGTGTATCCTCAAATTTGCAATTTTCGTGTCTTCAACTTCACATGGACGGCTGCTTTCCCTTAAAATGCAGGCATTTGCACCTCGGCCATAACCAGCTTAACACTAGCTTTGATTAAGAACCCACGATCTGCCAATAATAAATCCCCAAATAAATTGTTCAAGAAACTGGATTGTTCAGTAATAAACTTGTCACTAGATCTTCCTGGAAACCCTTCCGATATAAAGACAACGGAACCCTGTGGCGAAATTCCAATTAAATATTTCACAGTATTGTTTTTATACTGTGAAAATGTTGCGCTCTTTTTTTATTAATTGGTTTTGGTAAAATTTCAAAGCAATCAATAATGACCGTTACTTTATTTCCAAAGTTTTCTTTCAAACATGATGGCATTGTAGCATGAGGCCAATATATAAATGACGTGAACTTACTGTATAAAGTATGTAGCACTTTAAAAAATATTCTGCTGCAGGTGTACCTGGAAATGTTAAAATATTAAATCTGTAAACAGTAGATTTAATCATTTCATTAAGACTAATATGAGTTGCTCAAATCTTGTCAATATCGTAGTTTATTGTAATATATTTTCCACAGTCTCGTAAATGCTAATTAAAACACCATAAGGTAAGCCTGTGAAAAACATACATTTCTTTCCGTTCGCTTCAAAATCTTCCTTTCTAAATTTGTAAGATAATTGGTTGCGCAAATCATAAATAGTCATATTTGCGTTTAGTAAAAGTTTAAATCTGGTCCTTCTTCCGTAACAGAATGATTAACTTCCATATCAGAGACTGTCGAAGGGCTTGTACTTTCTACAGTTGTCTGTAACAATCAAGTTATTTAACAAACTGTTTATATAAAAAATCGGTGAAAATATGTAAAATTTAAATAAAAAATATATATATATATATATATATATATATATATATATATATATATATATATATATATATATATATATATATAAATCTTATAAGTAGTTATTTTTGTCTTAAGCAAACCGAACAGCTGGTTACTAGTCACGTGATACGAGGTCTATTGACACTTCAGTTTGTTCAAACTAATTTAAAAAATTATGTTTCTGTTTATGTCATCGATACTGTTAAATATTTATAAAAAATTAATAAGAAATTAGCAATTTTATCTTTATTGGGCATAACCTTAATAACCTATAAAAGTTATAAAAAGCAAATTGGCAAGAAAAAACGGCTATGGTCAAAGCCATGGCTTCTAAAAAGAAACGAAGGTGTTGGTCGAGGTGTATTGGCAATGGTAGGCAATGAGTTGAAGAATAACGACTTGCACTGCTACCAAAATTTCCTACGAATGGATAACATAGTTTTCAATAATTTATTAGAGTTGATCAAACCAGTCATCACTAAACAAAATACAAGGCTTCGAGAATGTATAAGTTCAGAAGATAGGTAAGCCTTCATTTTAAAAATACGTAATTTTTAGTAGACATTTTGAAGTGATCGTTCTTGTGGTGTCACTTATGTGAACCACAAAAATAATCAGGATAACGTTGACTGCTCATCTTATTATAACTGATTATAATTTACAGATTAATGGTTACTCTTCGATACTTAGCAACTGGTGAAGGTTTCAGAAGTTTACGTTTTGCAACAAGAATTGCACATAATACTCTAAGTGTTATTATTAATGAAGTTTTGCCTGCCATTGTCACAAACTTAGAAGGAGAATATTTAATGGTTAGTATCAAAAGCAGATATAATTAGTAAGTAAACAAAACTAACCAAAAAGAAATTTCATTATAGTGTAAACATGTATTAAATTGTATAGTAAACAATAACCACAACTAATCTGAGTCATCTTTGTCTTGGTATTCTAAAAGTTTTTTTCCTCTGCTACAAATTTTCCAAATTTTGGTCATCTTTCGTAATTTTTCAATAGCATTCCCTATTTGTTGAAAAACAGGAAGCGCAGCATCACTCTCTGCTTTCCTCTTTTAAGGGTAATATTGCATAGAGGCACACCTTTTCGTTTTGTATGCAAAGATGGTGTCACCTGATGTATGTGTGCTGACTCTGCCTTCATCGTCAGCTGAGCCATCTATCTGAAATTTACTGCAATTAATGTCATTAGATTATTCACATTTTCAAAATTTTACCGTCTGCTGTAATATTGGTCCATTACTCACAGATTGAACATTGTCCAAGACTTTTAGGGCTTCTTGAACTATTAAGCTCTTCGTAGCATCTTTATCTTGAGGTAAAGTGTTCGTTCCCAAGCTTTTCAAGTGTTTTTTAATCTCTGAATCACTAGGGGAAAATGGGATAGGAGAAAAAAACGAAAACGGGGAAAGGGTAATAGAGTTCTGTACACTTAATAACTTGGTAATAGGCAGCACTATGTTTAAACATAAGAATATCCATAAAACAACATGGACATCACCTAATGGAAAAATAAAAAGTTTAAAGATCACATCTTATTGAAAGAAAATGGAAGAACTCGCTACAAGATGTTAGAGCATTAAGCCGATGTGGGTTCGGACCACGAACTAATAAGAGCCAAGTTAAAATAAAATTAAAACACAAATTGTATGAGAGAAGGAGGAAATATAATGTATACTAAGGTAAAACAGGGAATGTATAGAAAACTCTCAAAACCAAATACAACAGAATATTGGAAACATTGCAAATTTCGAATATCTACAGATTGAACAAATATGGCAAGCATACCGGCAAGCATTAGAAAAAACAAGTGAAATAGTGGGATATAAAGAGACGAAAAAAAAGATGGATATCCAAAGACACGGCTAAAAAATAGAAGAAAGGAGAGAAATTAAGGCAAAATGATCCGAAACAAACACGAAATTGAAAAAGTAAAACTCAAAGAAGAATATTGGAATAAGAACAAAAGAAATTAAGAGAGCAGCTAGAAGAGACAAAAGACAATATATAGGTAATTTAGCCAACAAGCAGGAGAAGCAGCCAGTAAATATGACATGGAAAATTATAAAATTACTAAAATATTTAAAAGGAAGCATACAACAAACAAAATGAGAGGAAAACAAGAAGAAATCTACAGAACAAAAACAGAAATAGTAAAGAGATGGGTATAATTTAGTGATATGTACGTTAATAGAGAGAGACCAAGTAAATGACGAAGAAGGACCGAATATGGAACAATTAGACATCAATAAAGAAGAGTTTACAAAGAAGAAACAAGAAGGCTATAACAATGGAAAATCACCAGGAATTGATAAATACCGTCAGAACTAATAAAAGTAAATATCAAGTTTCAGTGGATGTACTTATATATTACTTAAAAGATCTGGGGAAGAACAAATGGATTGGGCTACCGATAATAATTAAAGTACCAAAAAAAGGAGATCTGTCAAGATGCGAGAACTGGAGGCCAATAACGCTACTAAGCACTGCCAGTAAGGTTATGATGGGACTAATCATAGAAAGAATTAAAAATGCTGTAGACGAAAGACTTAGAGACAACCAAGCTGGCTTTAGATCTTGAAGATCATGTATTGACCAAATTAATACATTAAGAGTAATTTTAGAAGAAACAAATGAAATGGAACAAAACATACAAATAAATTGCATAGATTTTGAAAAAGCATTTGACTTAATTAATAGAACTAAAATGTGGGAAATTCTAGAGAAATACGGAATACCAAATAAATTTATTAGAATAATAAAGTTGTTGTACAAAGGATATATGGCTAAGATAGAACATGAAGGAATCCTCACAGAACCAATTACAATTGAAAGCGGAGTAAGACAAGGATGTATTTTGTCACCACTTCTATTCTTAATAGTCATGGACTTGATAATGAAAAAAACAGAAGATAATAGAACGGGTATAAACTGGGAAAGATTTAATAAATTAGAAGACTTAGAGTTCGCAGATGACATATGTCTATTAACCACAACAAAACAACATATGCAGATAAAAACGGAAAGATTACAAAAAGCAGCTGAACAAGCAGGACTAAAAATAAATGGAAGAAAAAGAAAACTTCTAACGAAGCGAGACGAAAGTATCTTGAAAGTTTACATGGGAAATGAAATAGAAGAAGTAGAAATTATGTTATCTGGGCAGTATAATCAGTATAAAAGGAGGCACTGAAAAAGACATTTTCCATAGAATAAAAAAGGCACGAAATGCATTTAATATGCTAATAAAGATTTGGCAAGCAAATGAAATAATGTTAAAAACAAAACTTAAATTTAACTCAAACGTTAAAAGTGTTTTACTGTACGGTTCGGAAACGTGGACTTTAACAAAAACATCAATAAACAAAGTGCAGTGTTTTATAAATAAGTGTCTGAGAAGAATATGCAAAATTTTTTTGAAGAATATCCAACAATGACCTGTAAAATGACAAGAAGAAGAAATCGAAAAAATTATACAACAAAGAAAATGGAGGGTTGGACATACCCTAAGAAAAACAGATAATAATAAACACTAGCTTTGGATTACACGATAAGGAGGAAAGGGGAAGACCTAAAGAAACTTGGAAAAGAATGATCAATAGAGAGTTAAAAAAGGGGAAGCTGACTTGGAGAGAAGCAAAACAAATAGCGACAGACAAAGACAGATGGAAACAACTAGTACAGAAAATGGTAAATGCAACCCAAGATGCATAGGACTGGCGGCCCTATCATCATCGTTAACGCCAAAGAGACGTCAACTGACGCCCTATGCTCCACTAGGGAGTTAAAGGAAGGAAGAGGAAGACTCACAGATTGAACATTGTCCAAGACTTTTAGGGCTTCTTGAACTATTAAGCTCTTCGTAGCATCTTTATCTTGAGGTAAAGTGTTCGTTCCCAAGCTTTTCAAGTGTTTTTTAATCTCTGAATCACTAGCATCTTCCCCAGAAAGAATTTAATTTTTATTAGAAGTTGTGTCTCTTACATTAATCACTTTCATTACAATAAAATTAATGTGTTTGCAGATAGTGTTGCGAATACAAAAATCGCTACAGGTACAGCAAAAACTATGGATGCATATTGAACAGAAGGAACAGGTTAAATGGCAACAAGCTTCCAAGCTCCTGCTACAGACCAAATCCGTATTTATTGAAATCACAAAGTCACTAGGTGTGTTTGATGAACCGAGTACCCAATAATTATCGTTCTACTCTTTCAGAGTCATGTTACTGCTAATAGCGGCCCGATGAAGTGCAATGTTGAACATGAGACGTATTTTTTCCTTTCGTTATTTTGATTATTCGTTCCACTGTTTTATCGCTAATGAATATCAGCAAAGCATGCAAACCTTTATCTAGTCTTTTGGTTACTTTGCCGTCAAGGTAAAAATATTTAATGCTCTTATGCATACTTTCACAATGCATGTTTGTGTTTATTCCACAATTATTTCGGAAACAATATGCCCACTGTCTATGATTATTGGCATAGTTATCATAAAAATAAGTTCCAAAATGTTTTGTTTCATTATCATTACATAGGAGGTTTATAGTTTGCTGGAGATACTTGAAAAACTCATTTTCATCTAAACACTCTTGAACTACTCTGATAGTTTTATAGAGCCATTTTCTTTTTAGAGATTTTCGATAAATTGGTTTGCCATGCTCGGTCGATGTGCCATGAGCAAAAGAAATGATTTGAGACTGGCCCCATTATTTTTTCCCATGCTGAATAAAAGACAGTTGTTATATCTGTCATAAACACATTGGGCTTTATAATTCCAACATTATTTCTAATTATGGTGAAAAAATATTCAAAAACTTTGGTGTCTTTACGATTTGTGAACATACAAGCTACTGGAAATCCTTCACCAAATTCATCAATCACTAGAATAGTAGTAAGCTTGAAGTCATACATGTTCAGTCCATGTGTACTATTCATTGCAATAATATTACTTCCAAAATTTTTCAGCATTCGCTTTTGTGATTCATTCATATATATCAAGCAGAAGTCTTCTTGAAATCCATAAGTTCTTCTCCTTGCTTTTTGTAAAATAGTACTTGTTCTGTATCCTCACATTCTTTTACCTATGGGTAATGAATTATGATTCAACACTTATTGAATCTGTTTGATGACGTACACCTTCTTGAATTGAAATGTCGAAACTATTCTTGATATTATGAATATCTTTTCTTGTGAGTAGATGATATCTATAAATGGTGTTCTGTGTAAAGCTGTTCCTTTTGAACTCCAGAACTCTGAAATATTGAAATCTGGTTAGTACTTTTGACCATAATGAGATACTGTTACATAAAAAAAAATAGTAAAATACTTGTTCAGAATAAGTTTAGAACTTACTTAGAAATTGTTACTCCACTAGATAACTTTGCTACAATATTTGATCGTTCCTGCTTTGGAAGACGAGTATGTTGAATTTCTAAACTATGCCCATAGTGCGTTTTATAATAAACAACATGATGTACAGAATCATTATCTATAGAAACTATTATTTCACTGATGTTTTTGTAACCAATCTTACATAACCCTTGACTTCTTAAGGCACGTTTACGTGTTGCATTGTCTTTCACAGAATACTGGCCTGAAAACATATCATATCATAAAGTTTCATCAAGCTTGCTTGAAAGTGAGAAAATTACCTGACCGATTACAATTGTAGTAGATTATTCCTTTTGCTTTGCGATTAACATATTCTACATTATCAGTCTTCTGAAGATCACTAAACCAACGTTGGAAATCTGCAAAACATTATCAAATAAATACTAATCACACACAAGTAAATACAGGTGTAGATACCTTCTGCATTAGGAAATTGCAATGTTTCTTCATCGATTACTTCTTTATGAACAAATTTCAGATGGCAAGTCAAGTCCTTAGTGAACCGAAATGAAGCAGTGCAAGATAAGCATTTAATGTTTGAAAAATTGTAGTCATAACTGATAATATTTCTTTGCTGCTGATGATGTACATTTTTCAGATGCTTGTTGAGATTACTTTGCGTTGAAAATATTTTCTCACATAAAGAACACATAACAGCCATTTTCGAACATATACAAAACAGTTCTTTCATAGGTTAGGTCACAAACTTCACACAATGACAGCAAAATTTGACAACGTTGCGGAATGGGTTGTAATATTTAGCCGCGCGTCACAAATAACACTTATATGCTGTCATTCTTTTTTTCTTCGGTGGACAATATTTGCAGGTCTTCCTTTTTTCTAGTTTGTCATTGCGGTCCTCATGCTGATCCAATTGTTCATCGTCAATATTCAATAATGTTGAAATAATGTTGTTCAATTCTGTTGGTAAATTAGCAATTGATTGTCTTCGGGTAGTATGATTCTTTATAAGGTTCATGCAGTGAGTGAGTCATGCTGAGGTTGTATATGAAGTTGTAACTTCTTTCAGATTTTGACGACTCACATGATTCATAGATGATTTTTGAATTGAAACAGCTGACTGCAATTATGTTATAAAATACAGCTAGAGGCCATCTCCTTGTTCTTCTGTTAGGAGAATAATTAGCAATTTTCTGGTCGAGCGTATCAACACCTGATTTTGTCGAATTATAAAAACTTATTAATAAGCCATACATACCTGAAGTGACCACTCTTTTCTTATTGACATGGAATTCCAACGGAATTTCTCTCTTATTTTTCTTGAGCATTCCTACATAAGTAAGGTGTCTATTTCTCAGTTCTTCGATGAGCTCTAGGGACGAAAACCAGTGATCGGCAGTGATATTTCTGTTAGAACCATTTAGTGGCTTTGATAATATATATATATATATATATATATATATATATATATATATATATATATATATATATATATATGCGTTAAAAAGATATGAATTTGTTGCATCTGTCAAACACATTATTTTTATGCCATATGTGGCGGGCTTGTTGGCTATATACATATGAATTATATTCTCTTTCTTTGTCGTTTTGGGTATAATTAAATGAGATAGGACATAGTTGTCACTTACATCAGAAAATTTTTGTTTTTAACCTCAAAAAATAATTGCGATTTATTTTGCGATAATAATATTGAGTTATCACAATGGGACAGCGTTGTGTTATTTGTGGACCTAGTGAAGAATGTGCTAGTTATATTAATTAAGTTGTATTTAATTAATGCTTTTATTAGCAAATCGTTAATAAACCAAACCATTTTAATAGATTTCCAAAAAACCTTGATTTTTTGACTTTGTGGGTGAACTACTGTAGTATTAAAATAGAGCATGTACTGCCAAGTTATAAATTATGTTCAAAACATTTTTCCAACTATGATGTGATTGACAACAGAATGCATGGTGGTTACTAAAAAAAAGAAAAACGTGGTTCCAACATTGCCTTTAGATAAACCAACTTTACGGTATGTTACCTATATACGTTTATATTTTATTGAGAATAGTTTGATTTATATTTTCTTCAACCAGTTCGCTTAAATATGAAAAGGAAAGTGGCAAGAGAAGTGCAAATAGGGGTACAACATGTAACATCTTCATTTTTGTTAAATATTACAACCAATGGTGAACCGCAAGTTACCAATTCCAAAAGGTCATATGTTTTGTAAGTTTACATTTTCAATACTTGTAATGCCTTATTTTGATAAATGATTTTCCTATTTATTGTAACTTTGTTTTATAGGGAGTGCAATATAAATGAAACTCAACAGGTTGAATGCACCACTCTGAAGAAAAGAATTAGGTTCACATATGTGCCCGATATGTAAGATATGTTACGGTTTCTGATGTTTCAAGTCCTAAACATTTGGAAAACTTTTGTTCGGCTATACATGGTAGTGGCAGATTTAACAACAACCTTAATGCAAAGCAATTTGAAACTGCGTATAAAAGATTACTTATACAACACGAAGTAAATGCCTGAAAAAATGGAAATTGTTTAATCACATTTTACGTGTTTCTAGTGCATCAAATAATTGTAGTGAGAAATTTTGTAACTTAAACGTAGGAATAGATGTTTTGGAACGTGATTATAGTACCACTGCATGGACCTTGTCACCTTTTATTGAAAATGTTACAAAATATACAAGTGGCTTTATCAAACGTAAATTATTAAAGAGCCATTTATGTGATGTTTGTAAAGAACATTTCAAAGATAATGACAGCAATACTCTTTTAATAAAAATAAAAAACAGAGGAAGGCTCTCAATTCCATCAGAAGATGTTTCTAATATTTGCTTACCTGCAGAAAGAATATTTAGGCAAAATTATTCCGTAATATTTAAGCAAAAAAATATAAAACAATTGCTTATCATTAAAATTTGTAATTCTGTTAGCACGTCTGGTTTTAATACATCAGAAACATTGGAACATATTCTTACGCAAGATTTATTTGATAATAATAAAATTCAATTAATTAATTTAGTGAGTAAGATATATATATATATATATATATATATATATATATATATATATATATTGTTAGAAATTTTACAATTAAAGGTAATAAATAAAAAAACCAAAAACAAAACAAAATTCAAATACTACACGTGTGATTTATTTGAGTACAAATCAAATGAGAGAGCGGCAATATATCCGAGCACCTTAAAATCTTCACTGACTATCATCCTCTTTTATTTCTAAATATATACCAAAATTAGGCGTAGTCAACCGCAACGTTTTCCTTGACAGGTAGCGGCCCTCATAAACCTACAAAGTCAGCATTTCCTAGTTACAATATTCTGACATATTTATGGAATTACATACATCTACAAAGTAAGCATTTCCTAGTTGATAACAATATTCCTGACATATTTATGGAATTACATACATCTACAAAGTAAGCATTTCCTAGTTGATAACAATATTCCTGACATATTTATGGGGTTACATTGGCCCATTAAAAGAAATCGTAAAAACAGTAAAACATCTAATTCGAACAAAAGTTAAGCGTTTCCTAGAATTAATTAGTATTTAATACGAAAATGCAATAAAAGTGCTTGTCTTAGTAAAAAGTGTAAACCCAATAAACCATCTGATTTCCTGGACACATAAAATTAATTATTCTAGCTAACAGAAATTACATAGTAACGAAAATACAATAATAGTGCTTGCCCTAGTAAAAAATTGTTATATTGTTTATTTACTGTAAAGTCAATAAAACATCTGGTTTCTAACACGGCCAACCTGACTCTGGCGACGTTCTCGGAGCTTCTCATTCACGTACCTAAACAGAGAGGCCGCCAGTCATATTGTGCATAGTGGAGACCTGAGCCAACACTTGGCTCTACCACTGCCGGGACACAGACCATCAAGCATATCGTGCATAGTGGGCATCGCAGCAACCACTTGGCTCTACCACTACCGGGACAGAGACCATCAAACATATCGTGTATAGTGGGGACCGCAGCCACCACTTGGCTCTACCACTACCGGGACAGAGACCATCAAACATATCGTGCATAGTGGAGACTTCAGCCACCACTTGCTCTACCACTACCGGGACAGTGACCATCAAGCATATCGTGCATAGTGGGCACCGCAGCGACCAATTGGCTCTACCACTACCGGGACAGAGACCATCAAGCATATCGTGCATAGTGGGCACCGCAGCGACCACTTGGCTCTACCACTACCGGGACAGAGACCATCAAGCATCAGAAAGCACCAAGCACCTTACCTACTTAACATCATCGTTCTCCTCCAGAAACTCTAGGATCTCTTTCATGTTGCACGTCAGAGACCATTGTGAGGGCCATGATCTTAGCTGTTCCTTGGCTGCTTTCGTAATTATACTGGTACCAACTTTCTTAAGTTCATACCGACCATTTTCAAGTCATTTCACCACCTCGTACGGACTTAAAAACTCATAATTGCTTTTACTGGTATGCATCTGTGAATCACGGTGCATTAAAATAAAATTTCCTGGAATAAAATGTGTGAAATTTTTCCTTTTACGATTGCTCTCTGCTACATTTGTTTGGGATAACTTTTGTGAAACTCGCTGCCTGTCTATCTCCCGATTACGAACAGGCGTTAAATCTTTCGAAATATTTTGCAATAGAGCTTGTATCAGAGGGGTGGAGCCATTCACCCCTAACAAAAGTTGAAGAGGGGGTCATACCCGTAGACTTTTGGACAGTACTATTTAATACCAGCTGTATCTTCCATAAGCCACTCGGCCATTCTGACTTGGTGATAGTTTCGATCCTAAGTAAGTTACGAATTGTTCGCATGTATCTTTCCACTTGTCCATTTCCCCTATGGATATCTGGTGTAACGTAATGGTATTCTATTTTCCAGGCGTCTAGATATTTGGGAAACGTTGTATTTTTAAAGGATGTCGCAGAATCCATAAGTTTTTTGGGAGTTCCGAAGAGGGCCAGCACATTTTGTAGTTTCTCACGAGCTTCAACAGTAGTAACTGATTTCATGGGGGTTAGAATGCAATACTTTGTGAATGCGTCGATGATAACAAGAATGTGTTTGTAATTCTCGTTAGCCATGGGAAGAGGGCCCAAACAGTCCATATGCAAGGTGTGCAAGGGTTCTTTTGGCTTTACCACAGATTTTATGGTGCCTTGCAGTGGCCCTGTTCTTGTTTTCTTGATCGCAAATATTACACAATGTTTGATATAACATTTGATGAAGTTTCTCATACGTGGAAACCAAAAGTGCTCAGAAATAGATGCGTACGTCTTTTCGGCGCCAATATGACATTGCTCGTCATGAAATATATGAAGCAATCCTAACCGACTTTTTCTCGGAACATACCACTGCAGGTTCACAGTACCGTCTTCCTTAGAACGGTTGTGATACAACATTCCGTCTCTTTCAGTATATTGATTAGAATCGACATCACCCTCGCTAAGCCGTCTGAGTAGGTCTTGGATTTCTTCGTTCCCTTTTTGTTCTATATATGCCCAGTCACGGTGTGCTACTCTCCGAACTATTCCAACAGGATTCCTACTTAAGTAATCTACATGGAGTAGGTTACTTCCTTTTCTATACGATATTTCAAAATCAAAATCCTGCATGTACATCCACCATCGGGCTACACGAGGTATCAGATCCTTTTTGTTAACTGTAGCCTTGATGGCGTTGAAATCTGTAACTAATTTTAAGTTAAGACCCAATAAATAAGTGCGAAATTTTAAATTGGCATTTCTCACTGTTCGCACTTTATTTGTGCTGTTTATCATCTGTGTGAATTCACGAAGTACCCTCTGGAGCGCATCGTGATGTTCGAAGGATACATCGATGTCATACGGGTTGAAGGAAACATTGTCTGAAATTCTGTTTATTCCCGACAGCTCTCTGCGCCGAATTACGTACGAGCCTTGGTGATTAGTAATTACAAACAATGTTGGGTCCGTAAAAATATCCCGCCCAATAATAACGTCATAGTCAATACACTCATCCGGGACTAAAAAATAGGTTACGTTAACGTCAACGTTTGAAATTGTCGTGCACGCATGGAATTTACTAGTTGCGCTTTCAAATAGCCACAAAAATTTCTCTGATATTAGAGAAAGATCTGCGCCTGTATCCATTAAAGCGGAAAATCGATGTCCTTCAATAAAAATTTTCGGAGTGTCGGTAGGAGTTCCCGTTAGGCAGATATTGACATGTTTATGACTTTCAATAGCTGCCTTTGTGAAGCAATTTGACACGTTATGACCGCGCTTAGCACAGAAGGAGCAAGAGTCATTGTAAGAACTCGATAAATCTGATTGTTTACTCGAACCAGTCACTTTCGAACGACAGCTTGCCTGAATATGCCCAGTCTTACCGCACTGAAAACATTTCTTTCGCGAGATTACCGAACCGCTTAAATTTCCACCATCGCTGAAGGGATATTTTCTTTTAGTGAAAGGAGCGTTGTTTCCAAACTTACGGAGCTCTAGATCCTTTCGCGGCGGTTTTAGAAAACTTGAAAGGAAAACTAGGAGTGCGGATATAGTAGGCCAGTTAGCATTCACTGCTGCATTTCGTACATCGGGTTCACTTATTCCAGGACAACAAGTTCCGTTAGATCACTTTCAGACCAATTCGCTCTAAGATTTCTTAACAAGGCTGATTTCTCATGAACATACGTTTCGTAAGTGTTAAGGAGGGAACTGTTAAAAGCTGCCGCTTCCGATAATAAGCGACCCAAGTTCCTTTTTGGAGGAAAAGCCTCAATAAAATCTTTTCGAAAGGTAACCCAATCCCTTCGGTCGGGATTCCAACATTCATACCATCTTTTGGCACCGTTCAAAAGAAATCGACCCAGTCTAGCTAACGTTTCCACATCAGACCATGCTAATTCATGCTTTATTTCTTCAACGTGACTCACCCATTTGCTAGATTCGTTTACCTCTGGTCGAAAATATGGTACTTCAACACGTGTTGCAGATTTTTGCAACTGCAGAGTTTTCACCAACTCCACTAGCAATGTTTGAGTAGTATCCTCACGATCCGACTTCCCTACCATGTTAAAAATTTTTTTTTCACTCACGCACACTATCACCACCAACAGACCGTGGATATATCCCACTTCTGATGTTAGAAATTTTACAATTAAAGGTAATAAATAAAAAAAAACAAAACACAATTCAAATACTACACGTGCGATTTATTTGAGTACAAATCAAATGAGAGAGCGGCAATATATCCGAGCACCGGAAAATCTTGCGATTGACTGACTATCATCCTCTTTTATTTCTAAATATATGCCAAAATTAGGCGTAGTCAACCGCAACGTTTTCCTTGACCGGTAGCGGCCCTCATAAACCTACAAAGTCAGCATTTCCTAGTTACAATATTCTGACATCTTTATGGAATTACATACATCTACAAAGTAAGCATTTCCTAATTAATAACAATATTTCTGGCATATTTATGGGGTTACATTGACCCATTAAAAGAAATCGTAACAACAGTGAAACATCTAATTCGAACAAAAGTTAAGCGTTTCCTAGAATTAATTAGTATTCAATACGAAAATGCAATAAAAGTGCTTGTCCTAGTAAAAAGTGTAAACCCAATAAACCATCTGATTTCCTGGACACATAAAATTAATTATTCTAGCTAACAGAAATTACATAATAACGAAAATACAATAATAATGCTTGCCCTAGTAAAAATTGTTATATTGTTTATTTACTGTAAAGTCAATAAAACATCAGGTTTCTAACAATATATATATATATATATATATATATATATATATATATATATATATATATATATATAATATATATAGGAATTAGGTTGTATTATGAAGCAAAGCAAGCTTCACAAAAAGATTCTAATATTAGGAATAAGTATACAAAGTTAATCTTATTTAACAATCAGTGATAGGAGGGGATGCTGTAAATTTTTAGAAAGTAATAGTAATTATACTTTTTCAGTTTTCTTGCGCCATGCCACCTTTTGCTATCATTGGGACTGTGCAGAATTTACTGATGTGATAACATATCTTCTATACAACTAACATTCTAGATAGTATCAGAGTGCGGCCCTTGTATTGTTAATGTTGTTTTGATAAAGTTTTTTACCACAAATGTAATAAACACACCAATTATTATTTTAAGTTATTAAGTTCAATTTGTATAATGCATGAAGTGTGTGTAGGTACAGTGTGCCCCGTAAATAAGCTTTACACTCTGACTTCACTTTTTTTGCGCATCTTGGTATCTTCCGATGTTGACTTTACTCTATAAATTTCATTTTTGTACAACATTTATTTTCAAAATGGCGGCCATTTTAAATGTTTTAAGCTAAATATCTAAAAAACTTAAATTTTAATAAAAGCCCGTCCGATATAAAATATACAAATTATGGTATAAAACTTTTTAAAATTGGACAACTATTAACTGAGAAATTGCAATTTTAATCGAATAAAAACTTTTTTCTAATTCGTCAGATTTTAGAAATGGCCAAAGTAAAACAAAAACCACGAATAATATTATTGCCTACTTAGATCTAATTACATGTTTTTTCTTTAACTACTGTAAGTATTATCTCCCAAATCATTACAGCGTTTTTCAATGAAATTATGAATTAATTATGTATGGTCTTTAAGGTGATTCCTGCCAAAATAGAATTAAATAATAAATGTGATAAAAAAATTATGTTTATAAATGACGGCCATTTTACTTTCAAACAAAAAATGACATCAACGATATTTTAAAAATATTTTGTAAATTTAATAACGCTACTTTCAATAAGTCCTGATAATAGCATAAATAACTGAGAAATCGTGTTTATTAGTTGTATCGGTTTGAGGCTGCATAATTGTGGAATAAGCAGTACAGTATTGTACAATCTGAGATTATCAGCTGATTGTAATATTGACGGTGCACAGTTGGAAAACACATGTTTTTATTTGTTATCGATTATTAAACAAAAGCAGTGTTTCTCTAGACATTGTTGTTCTGGTTATATCATTATTATTTTACTATCTTATTTAGTTTTTTATACACCAAAATGCCCATTTATTCAAATGAAGAGTTCACAGACATTCATTTTATTTATGGATTGGCTAATGGAAACTCGCGAGAAGCAGTGCGACTCTATGCAGAAAAATTTTCAAACCGAAGAATTCCGTACAGAGAAACATTCGCAAATGTTCATAGGTCTTTGAGGGAGCGTGGAACTTTGAGAAACGTTGCAAAGTTGGGCCGAACAAGTCCATTAAGAGCTCAAGGAAGAATGCTAAATGCCGTTCAAGAAGACCCTAGTACCAGTGTAAGAAGATTATCAGAGGAAGAAGGAATTTCAAAAACTTCTGTGTGGCGTGTTTTGAAATTTCATCAATTACATCCATATCATATACAAAGAGTCCAAAGTCTTTCTAAAAGAGACTTCGAGCCTAGAATTAATTTGTGTCAATGGTTTTTGAGAAAAGTTGCTTTGATTCCACTATTTCTGTCAAATGTTTTGTTTACCGATGGGGCATGATTTTTGAGAGAAGGTATTTTCAATTACCATAATAATCACTTTTCGACTGATATGAACCCTCATGTTATATCACAATGCAAACACCAAGTACTTTTCTCTCTCAACTGAGGCTAGGAATTATTGGTGATGAATTGTTGGGACCTATTTTTTGCCGAATAGACTAAATTTGGACTTTTTACAAAACTTGTTACCAGAACTATTAGAAGACATACCTCTACATGGAAGAAATTCAATGTGGTTTATGCAGGATGGTGCTGCTGCACATTTCAGTTTAGATGTTAGGCTACATTTAGCGTGGTCTGCCAGGTCTCCTGACCTAACCCCCTTGATTTTTTTGTTTGGAGTTAGTTTAAATCCTTGGTATACCAAACACCTGTTGAAACTATTGAAATTTTAAGGGAAATAATAGTGAATGGTTGTAGTACGATTAGACAGAAACCGGGAGTATTTGAACGAATGAGAAGTTCTATGAGATATCAACTGGAACGATGCATAGGCATGAATGGTGGGCACACTGAGCACATGCTGTAGGATCGCTAGTACCTTTTTGTTAATCTAACTAAATTTTATACTCGTTACTTCATTTAAGAAGGCCATTCATGTCACACGTAAGCTAATCCTAATGTACATATTTTAGATCTAAGTAGACAATAATGCATTGTTAATAATAATATTACTCGTGGTTTTTGTTTTACTTTGGCCATTTCTAAAATCTGACGAATTAGAAAAAAGTTTTTATTCGATTAAAATTGCAATTTCTCAGTTAATAGTTGTCCGATTTTAAAAATCTTATACCATAATTTGTAGGACTAAATCCTTTAACATTTTTATATCCGACGGGTTTTTATTAAAATTTAAGGATTTTTAGATATTTAGCTTTAAACATTTAAAATGGCCGCCATTTTTAAAAGGAATGTTACACAAAAATGAAATTTATAAGGAATATGTAAACAATTAATACCAAGCTTCGTACCAAGTTTCATGATTTTATCTTAAGTCACTCTTGAGATATTAATTTTTTTGTAAAAATCACATACAGACAGATAGATGGAAAACGGAGCGAGATAGACCATATGTTTATATTACATTTTCTGTTAGTTTTGACCTTTGGAATAGCTTCATTCAGTTTGGCTGCTTACTTACCCTATATATAAAATAAGTTTTAAAATTGTACCTCTGGAGTTAATTTTTGTTTATTTTAATTAAAATATAATTTTTCGACGACTGTTAAAAAAAGTGTACTATATTTTACCTTTTTGCGTTCATAACACGTATCTTTATGGCAAGGATGAAAAAAGTAAAAAACCGTAAAAAAAATTGCCGTAGCGTGTCATTATTTCACTCCAGCGCTAATGCGAATTATAAGAATGCGTTGAAAACAATTAAAAATTGCGACGCGATGTTTACTTTGGAAACGTCAAAATTTGTAAGTAATTAGTGTTTGACTTTCGACAGACGTTGTAAAGCTTGATTTAAAAGTTAATTTGAACCAATATGGATATTGATGAAGATTCCGATATAGCAAGTACACCAGAAGAAATTGTAAAACAAGCAAATGCAGCGACTCAACACTTATTACCGGCAAAATCTAAAGAAATTTATATAAAAGAATACAACACGTTTATGGAATCGCGTAATAAGAATGGAGTTCAGAGCTTTACAGAAAAGGT
This sequence comes from Vesta saturnalis, assembly GCA_036346205.1. Taxonomy (NCBI): domain Eukaryota; kingdom Metazoa; phylum Arthropoda; class Insecta; order Coleoptera; family Lampyridae; genus Vesta; species Vesta saturnalis. The sequence continues at coordinate 470,277 of JARFJB010001823.1, forward strand.
ATTGTTAGCATTTTTTGAAGAAGAATCGAAAAGTTCCCAATCAACGCTATGGTCTATTTATTAAAAGTTAAAAGCAACATTAATTATTAATAATAACGTTGATATAAGTAAATATTCGAAATTAATAGCCTATTTAAAACAGAGGGCGGTAGAGGATACGAACCAAAAAAATCTCAAACATTTTCAAGAGGAAATAAATAAATTTTTAATGGAAGCACCGGACAACAAGGATGTGATGTTTAAGGTAAAATTTCTACTTTTTTATTACATAGAGTATGTATTTATTGGTGGTTGGTCAATTTTTAGGCTACATTGATATTAGGAATTGCTGGGGCTTGTCCGAGAGAAGAGTTGTATAAGATGCTGATTGATAATATTGTTGATAAAGGATTGGTTTTAATTGTAACAATTCCGAATTCAAAGACGCACATTCAACGACGACTAGTTCACAAGCCCTATGTTTAGCCGCGTTAAAAAAATTTATGTATATGTCGTTTGATTTATACATCATACCTTCTTATATTGCTTTTGTTAAATATGCATTTATGAGCGACTTTGTTTATATTTATATTTTTGGGCCGACGCCGGAGGTACGTAATACCGTGCCAACCCGCGACGGAGATGGAGCAAGCCCCTAAGCTCCGTCAATTTCCAAAAATCAGTTTAATATACTGGACCCGCATGCGGGTAGTATCAGATATTAAGCTGATATGAACAGATACTACACTTTGATCTTAGCCATAGGCCGAGAAGCGATACTGAATTAAAATTCAAAAACGCATTTTAGCATTTCTCATTTATATACATTTACGAATGGCGCTTTCTTACGGTCAAACTGGTAGTTATTTTATTGATTTTCAACGTGTAACCTTAGTTGTATCATTTTTGATACATTTATAAACAATGGTTGTATATTGATTAGAGTTAAGTATCCCTAGACAAAAAAGTATCGAAGTGTTAAGCTTTGATCAAAGTATAAGTATCAGCCGGAGAACTGCGGTTGGTTCTTAGATGAATATTTAAAGCCGCTAGGGTTCATTGGGGATCAAACACCTTTAAGAATAGAAGCCATTATGGAAACAACTGGAACAGAGAGTGATGACGAAGAAGTTGAAAATCACAATTTTATGTCCGATGACTCGGATGCTGAATAATTTGCAAATTTGAAAACCTTTGTATTTATATTTTATTACAATAAAAAATTGTTATAAACACATCTTTATAATTTTTTTTTATTTTATGATAAATTTTTGCTTTTTTTGTTTTTATTTTGTCTGCTCATAACAGAAATAAAAACATAAACCAGCTGATGCGCGTGGTTTCATCCACGTGGTACCCGTTCCCGTGGGAATTCCGGGATAAAACAGTCTATGTTACTCAGTGATAATCTTGCATTCTAATGGTGAAAGAATTTTTCAAATCGGTCCAGTAGTTCCCGAGATTAAAACTCTTCAGCTTTATAATATTAGTATAGATCTATCACTATTACCTTTTTATTTACTAAAGATGTATATACTTTAATGTCACATAAAATATACACACATATATGATTAATTTATTTAAAAAAATATATTTAAAAAGCATTCTTCTTTTTAATACTAAGGTTCCCATTTTAATATCAAGCTACTACAAAATGATGCACAGCATTTACGAGTCTATCGCTATCCTTTTCATTTTCACGGACAAATAGCATGCGCACTCTCTTTCATTCAATGGACGAACTACAGACAGCTGCAATCCTGTGTCATCTTTTACCGCATGGGATGGTTAGCTGTGACCTCTCTGTCGCACGTATTCACTCGCAGCAATATTTTACTTTTTAAAACTCGACAACCGGAATTCAGGACTGATTTTTCGCAGCCAATATCTTTGTTTTAAATTAAATTTTATTCATTAACCAGACCAGTGCAAGTTACTAGTATCGACTTACATGTTTATATACCTGGCGACCCATGAGTTGTGACGGGGAAAAAATAGGCAACCTTACGTTTGTATATTCTATAGGCTTGAAACTTTCGATTGGTATAGGAATTTGACTATTAACCAAACCGGAGAAATATTTAAAAAACAATTTTTTTTTAATTTTTAATTAATCATATTCTGGACTGAAATTGTTCAGGCAGCCCATTTGCAATATATTTATTGACATTTAATTTGAAATAAAATACTTTTCATCCATTAACCAGCTCGGTGAAGGTCGTTTTATATCGGGATCTTATATTTC
>JARFJB010001823.1:477500-540000 GCA_036346205.1 Vesta saturnalis
GATAGACGGCGGTTTTCGTGTTTTGTGTGTTGGTGGGTGGGTGGTGTGGTGGGTGGGTGGTGGTGGTGTGGTGGGTGGTGGTTTGTGGGTTTTTTGTTTGTTGTGGTTTGTTGTTTTGTTTTGGTGCTTTTTTGTTTTTTTTTTTTTTTTTTTTTTTTTCTCTTCTTCTGGTCGTGGTCTCTGTCTGGTTTTTGTTGTTTTTTTTGTGTGTGTTTTTTTTTTTTTTTTTTTCTCTTCTGTCTGCGTTTTTCCTGTCTGTCATCTTCTTCTTCTTCTTCTGTCTGTCTGTTTCCTTCTTCTTCTGTTTTGTTGTTTTTTTTTTTTGTTTTTTTTTTTTTTTTTTTTTTTTTTTTTTTGTCTGTCTGTCTGTCTGTCTGTCTTCTGTCTGTCTGTCTGTCTTCTGTCTGTCGTCTGTCTGTCTGTCTGTCTGTCTTCTGTTTCTGTCTGTCTGTCTTCTGTCTGTCTGTCTGTCTGTCATCTTCTGTCTGTTTCTGTCTGTCTGTCTTCTGTCTTCTGTTTCTGTTGTCTGTCTGTCTGTCTGTTGTTTCTTCTGTCTGTCTGTCTTTGTTCTGTCTGTCTTTTCTGTTTCTGTCTTCTGTCTGTCTGTCTTTGTCTTTTCTTTTCTTCTGTTGTCTGTCTTCTTCTTCTTCTGTCTTTTTCTGTCTTCTTCTTCTTCTTCTTCTTTTCTTCTTCTTCTTCTTCTTTTCTGTCTTTCTTCTTCTTCTTCTGTCTTCTTCTTCTTCTGTCTGTCTCTGTCTTCTTCTGTTTCTGTCTTTGTTCTGTCTTCTTCTGTCTGTCTGTCTTCTTCTTCTGTCTGTCTGTCTGTCTGCTGTCTTCTTCTCTGTCTGTCTGTCTGTTGTTGGTTTTGTGTTGTGTGTGTGTGTGTGTGTGTGTGTGTGTGTGTGTGTGTGTGTGTGTGTGTGTGTGTGTGTGTGTCGTCGTCGTGCGTGCGTGCGTGCGTGCGTGCGTGTGCGTGCGTCGTATTTCTCGTGCGTCGTGCGTGCGTGCGTGTTGTTTGTTCAACGTTGGCTTTTCTGCGACTCTACTGCCGACGAATTCGTTTCACCCAATGAAACTGAAATTTTTTTTGTTTTCAGGAAAATAAAATTGTAGTAATTGTCTTAAATTTATTTCTTTGCAAAAATAATGATCATTTGTAGCTAATTCAAGCAGTTTGAGAACTACACAAATAACATTTATATGCTGTCATTCTTTTTTCTTCGGTGGACATTTGCAGGTCTTCCTTTTTCTAGTTTGTCATTCTGATCATGGTTGATCGTCAATATCAATAATGTTGTTCAATTCTGTTGGTAAATTAAATTGATTGTCTTCGTAATAGATTTTTATAGGCTCATGCAGGTTGTATATGAAGTTGTAACTACTTTCAGATTTTGGACTCAGATTCATAGATGATTTTGAATTGAAACAACTGACTGCAATCATGTTATAAAATAACAGAGGCCATCTCCGTTCTTCTGTTAGAAAATAATTAGCAATTTTATGGTCGATCGTATCAACTCCTGATTTTGTCGAATTATAAAAAGTTATTATCTCTGGTTTATATTTGTTACGTCTGTGAAGCGTGAGTGATGCATTGACGAGATCAATAAAACAACTTTCGAGAGTTTTGGAACGTATGACAGCAGCGTACAATTTTTGTAAACATACATACTTGAATTGACCTCTTTTCTTATTAATAATTAGCGTTTTATGTTGGTATTTGTGACAATTTGCTTTATCATGTCTTCACTGAAAAGCTTAAACCTCATATTTTGCTTTAGATGGGGAAGTTTTTTCCGCATTATGTTGCATCTCGGGTTTTTTTAACTGGTTAAACTATTCCAGACAAAACTTTTTCTTACCATAATAACATAAACTCATTTTCGCCATCATCTTCATCCTGTTCAATAGCACTTACTTCAGGCTGAATTTGGAGAAATTTTTGATTCTCATCCGCCCCAAAATTCTAGATGGGTGTTATTGCATTCAATGTAGCCGGATCTTCTGAATGTTCATTTTCCATCATATGATCCTCATATTATTTCACCTTCATAAAGGTCTTCTACATCACTTTTTCTGCCATTTCCAACGATCGATATCTGCTAATGAGTCGTTGGATAGGTATTCCATCACTGGCATCGTTTTCTTCTAATGGAATTACCATCGACATTATCTTTTGTGTTCATGATGAGATGACGCTCGACGCCGTTTCTAAAGAAAACAAAACACAAGTCGTAACTCTAAGAATTATTCGTATATAAGCCAACCTACCTGCAAATAAAACGTAATGTCGTCACCAACTCGTTCTAAAAAACGAGACCGATAGCAACTCGACGTTAACAGTAATATCCGACTGTTGGTCGGCTTGATTGCTTATTGGTAACACCCGTCTGATAGACGGCGGTTTTCGTGTGTTTTGAACTTGTAAACGCACTCACCATAAAGACTCTACTGAACTAGAAGATAAACGCAAGATGTAGACATGGGAGGGTTTCGGTAGAATACGGTGAGAACCCGAACATCAACACCCGACTCGTAGTCGAATGTTACCAGTTAAGGGTTAAGACCTTTTTTCTTTCCGGAATTGGTTTTGGTGTTTTTCGTAAAAAAATATAACAAAAAATAAAAAACAGTGAACCAGACCGAACACAGTTTAAATATATTCTGCTGATTTCACATGTTCTTTTCACTCTTGTTAGCCTTTCATATCTAAAATTATTTGTTGTTCCTTCGCAGGAAAGCCAGTTTTGAAAATCTAAAAAAAATTAAAATTTACCACTGGTATATTAGGTACCTACTACTTGTAACTTAATAAACTGTAAACTTACTGATAAGAATTAAAGACATTTTTTCAGTCTCCAAATTTCAAGTCATGCTTTTCTGATAAATGTTGCCTTAAAAAGTAGTTCTTTTTGAAATACAAACGACACTCTTCACATTTAAACATTGTAACATCATATGCATGTTCAATTATGACTCTATTTTTGTCTCCATGAACTTTCTGGCGATCTCTATTATAATTGCTTTGGTTCACAAAAACTGTATTGCATTCAAAGCAATAAACATCCATTTTGAATTACTTTTAAAAACAAAAACACTTTAACACTAGAAAAAATATAAGGAAGAATTATTTACGTAACCTTACTTATTCCACAAACACACTTAAATCAATTTTGTTCATGCGACATGCCCACTTAAAGGATTGCAATCCTTTATCTATCCGCCAGTGTTTTGTTTATCTAATCTTCCCGTCTAACGAGTCTCTAAATTCAGCCAATTATATTACACTTTTATATTTTCTAAATGCGATATTTTGAGGTTATATTATTTACAGCAATAACACGTTCAAACAATGTTTATTTATATGGAATAACCAGATATCCAATATTTACATATGTTTAGGAAAGATACAAATAAATAGTTAGGTGTAAAAACTTACCTCAATATAGCAAATTAACACTTTTTTTCTTAAAAATTCCAATAGTGCCGCACGAATTACCACACTTCGTACATATGAACAATGAAACAAACGCTGAATACTGACAACCAAAACACGCGCAAATACAAAAAACAAGCTACTGGTTGTAGCTGCCCCGTGGTTGAATCATCCCCTACCTCCCCTAAAGGATAACTAGATCCTTAATAATTAAATATTATTAAACTGCCTTAGAGATGACTAAAGGTCGAAAACTAACAATGACAAATGTCATAATCAAAGAGCAAATTGAACAAAATTTAATCAAATTATGATGTAAGTGTCAAGTTGTGAAAAATTTTAATTTGAAATTGATAAAGCATTCACAAATAGAAATTTTACGTACCAATTAAAGATCTAGCCAAATCTGTCAAAGAAATAGTTTTTTTGTTAATAAATGTAATTGTTATTGTGCAGTGAAAACACAACGTAGTATGTTTAATATGATTTTTAATTTTAAACTACATATATTAAATTATTATAGTGATGTGGTAACTTAACATATGATATAATAGAAATATAAAAATACACCATTTAAAAACCCAAAAGCTAAGTATTTTAATTATGTTTAATAATGGTGAAAGTTATGGAAAACATTTGAATCTTCGTAAATTAACAGTAGTTTTATGATATGATTTATTTTTAATGTTACCTAAGTTTTAGATTAAAATTTCTCCTAATCACAAGAAATTTGGCCTTGCAAGCGCTGACTGAGTTTGATCGTTATACTTTTTGGTTTTCTTGTTTTGAAATTTAATGTGTTTTTATCTATGGAACTGTACTAAAATTTAATATGTAAATGTCCTAATATATGACCATTGTTAATGTTTATAACTGTTTTATTAAGAGATTGGAAAATATTGTAACTTCATCCTCTGAGCCGGCGATTTGCCGACGTAAAGTAATAAATTGAAAGGTTAAATATTTTGAAGATTTGTAGTAAATAAATTATTTTATAAGAATTATCGAGTTAAATAATTTTACAGCGTCAAGATCCAATTACCGTTCATTTAGATTGTGATCAATGTTATTGAAGTAATACAAGTTTTTTGTTAAGTAACAACTCATGTTAAAAGAAGTTTTAACGTAACGTAAATTCTGTAGCGAGTCGGTCGTTGACAGAACAGCTGTTTGATTTTGTACATACGAGGGCCTTGCGAATAGCCAGGAATATTTTTTTGAGTTACTTTTTGTAGGTATCGACTTATCGATTGTAAGCCTCTTTGCTTATATCTGATTTGCCAAAAGGTAAGCAGTTTGTTATTTGTTTCAAAATGAGTTGTATTTTTCGACGAATTTACGTATTACATCCCGATTTTGGCGTTTATTAAATTTTAGGGTTTTATACATTTTTGATCGTGTCTGTTTAGCTTTGTTGGACGTATTTTTCGTTTGAGATTGTACAGGGTTCCCCATAATAGGCTACCCATTTTAATATTTGCATTAAATTTTTTTAGTTAACAAAACAAACTATTTATTATACTAAATTACAGCTAACTCTTTGGGATTTATGATAACTTATAAATATTTGGCTAATTTAATTCTAACTTTTAAAAATCACGTCTTCTAAATGACCTCCACCAACTTCAACACATTTTTCAATATTAGATAAAAAGTGGTTCATTACACGGCGTAGCAAACCTTCGTCTATTCCTTCAACTTCTTCACGAATTTTGACTTTGAGCTCCTCGATTGTACCTGGACGACTCGCAAACACTTTGGCTTTTAAATACCCCACAGGAAAAATCGGGTGCTGTTAAGTCGGGGGACCTCGAAGGCCAAGGCAAATCTGCGAATCGAGAAATGAGTCGGCCATTAAACATTTCTCGCAGAACACTCATTGAGTTTCTGGCGTTATGAGCTGTGGCCCCATCTTGTTGGAATAGTAAGGCATTGTTTAGTAATCCTCGTCTATTTAATTCTGGAATGAGGAATGTCTCTAGCATTTTTACGTAGCGCTCGGATGTTACTGTTACAGCGCGGTTATTTTCAACCTCAAAAAAATATGGACCAATAATACCAAAAGATCCTACTCCACACCACACAACAACTTTTGGATTATGGAGGTTCTGTGTAAAGATTTCACGAGGATTTTCATTTGACCAGTATCTAAAATTCTGTTTAGTAACCATGCCGTTCAAATACAAATTTGCTTCGTCGCTCATTAGGAGACTGTGAATTGCTCCTTGATGTAAATCCAAAAATTCTTGACAAAATGCTAACCTTGCTTCTTTATCTTGATTGCTAAGGTGCTGTACCATTTGGTATTTATAGGGATGAAATTTTAAATCCCTTTGAAGAATTCGATCTAAGCTTCCCTTTGATATTCCTAGGATAAGGGTTTGTCGATTCGCAGACCTTTTAGGACTTCTCGTAAACGCAATTCTAACTCTTTCAATATTTTCTGGTGTACGAACTATTCTTCGACGTCCAGGCTTCTTCAAATTTTGTACAGAACCATTTTCACGCCAATGACGAACCCATAACTTAACAGTTTTACGACTTGGCGCGTGACCCCTATTGTTGTTATTAAACTGACGCCGGAATGCACGCCTAACTTCTATCGAATTGCTTCTTATGTAAGTTTCTACACAAAACACACGTTGTTGGATGTTGAAATAATGTCTCAAAGCAAAAAAATTAAATAATTATTGATGAAAACTAACAAACTCCTCGTAGTAAAATGACGTTACACGAAATTATTAATTTATAACTTATTGGTACCAAATTTGTCTGGCTTACTAACCATCTATTGAGTGAATCTGTATCTAGCTTTGGTTGGGGAAATCTGTTGGTCCACTGCAATATCTTTTCCTGGCAGGTAGGATATTTTGCAATTATAAAGAAATGTGCTCAACACCTCGGAAACAAGCGCAAATTTGTCGCGTTGTAGCCAATTCTCTCGTATAGTTTTTATATCGAATCTAAGGAAACGGGACACGCATACTTTCTCTAAATTTGTTTCCAGAGATTATTGCTTTGAAGAAAGAAGAACCATAGACTAGTCACTTCCACGTTTTTAGCGTGCACCACGCGCATAAAGAATAGCTATGAAGGGATCCAATTCCTCGAAGGACAACGTACAGTTTTCATTTCCTAATTGCCATCTTGCTTTAATTTTAGTGCAATTTTTATGTTTCCAAAAGCTACTAATTTGCCTAACATTCGTATTCTGTTTGGCATAAAAAGTCGAACCACGATTTTCTCGAAGAACGTTCCTCTGGGCGCTTCGCCCTGCGGAACGAAGGCTTACTAGCAGAAATCACTGTCCAAAACAATTCATCCTTCGATTTTTATGGCGTATCTGGATTCATCGAGAATTTCATTTTTCCTTTCTCAATTTTTGATGTTTTTCTTTATCACTGTTGTTAGTAGCCACCACTGTCACTTCATTTTGGTTATTTTTAGGATTATTGTCCTATTCGAGATGCTATTCACTAAGCTAAAATCCATATTATTCTAAATAAGCCAAAGCCTACTAGCGCATAAGTTCTTTGCTTGACCAATCCATCACAAACAGTGAATATCAACAATATCTGAAATGTACAGCTATGTAGATAGACTGCACCTGCATGTTGACACTTGCAACTAGTTCGTCGATGCATGCGTATTGTACCGGGTGGTCCGTTTAGTACAACCTATACCCTTATATGAGAAAGTAAAATAGGTACAATAATGTGTTTCAAATGAAAGTTGTTGATACTCATCGAAACAATCTTTTGATACAAAATGTATCTGACCAAAACTTATATATAAAGTGGCGACAAAAAGGTACATTTTGTTAAATGGAACACTCTGTATTCTGTTACATATTTAAATAGCGCTTTAAAAGACAGTTTCAAAAATATAGGGCAAGATGGATCTGCGGATTGTTTCTGACGTAAGCGTTTGTCTGCCAAAAAGTTCAAAGGCCTGTAAAATGGGTTCTATTGAACCTAGAAACCTTTATATGGCGTCAAAAAATTCTAATTTAGTCTTGTATCGATTAATGCTCTCAAATTTTAAAAGCTATCAATAAAAAATCAGGTTTGTCAACATTTGAGAATTGTAGTTCTTCATTTTTTCTTAAATACGATACCCTATACATGAACACATCCTCGAATAGACCAGTTCAAGAGCTTTACGACGATATAGCATATCATAGGTCTCCTATCCATACTTTAAGAACTACAAATAATTTATGTTGGTAAATACTGGGATGCGTTAAAAAGTAGCAATTCTATAGCAAAAAATAACTTGAACTAGAACTCTTGTCAAAACTTTTCTTAGTTCGCTCAAATAATGTATAGCTCATGGACTTTAGAGCAAAAAATATGTATGGTCGAATTTTTTATAAAAAATAATAAGTCTGCTGTATTGGCGAGCCGTCTCTTCCATGAACAGTCTCCCGATAGCAAGATTCCAAGTCGCAAAACAATTTGGAGGCTATATCATTCTTTCAACAAAGGTTTTCCAGTAGAGAAACGAATAAGAAGATACATTATTACTGAGAATACTCAATTAATCATTTTCGTTAAATAACTCCTCCGCCCCCAAACTGTTAATAAAGAAAAACACCGATTTTCTAGAAAATTTATACAAATCTTTTATGAAAAGGTCTCACTGAAAGGCGGTATCATTTGTATGGGGATAACGCCAATTTCAAAACAATATTGACATACAATACTTAAACAATAAAATTAATTCCGAATAGAACTCTTATTAAAGAAGTCTCCAGCTTATCGGTTGCAAATAAACCCAGAAAGGTAAAATATAATATTTTATAAACGCAATAGTTATGATTACCTTTTTAACAAACCAATGTTTATAGTTACATCAAATGTGATTACCCCATGGGACGCTAATGTCAATCGTTGCGACCGAAATGAAGTGTAGTGATACCAATCTAACCAAAATTTGCTACATGACGTCAGCTTCAATCATTAATAAACGCCCGTTACATAAACGATAAAATCAATTCCGAATAGAACTCTTATTAAAAAAGTCTCCAGCTTATCGGTTGCAAATAAACCCAGAAAGGTAAAATATAATATTATTTTATAAACGCAATAGTTATGATTATCTTAAGAACCAAAACTAAATAATACAAAATAGCTTTCTGTTTTTGTGAAATTCTAGTGTTTTATAACTTAACGTTCACGCCATTACACAGTGGTTTCTGAGACCACTTTTTTTGGCCAAAACTAATAAAATATAATTACGAAGAATCTAGCTAGTTTAAATGTATACAGAGTGTTTCAAAAAAAATATTGCGTGCTTGCTAGGACAGGTAGAATAGCCAAAAATAAGCGGGGTTTGCCCAGCAAAAATTGTTTTCGAGATACAGAGTGTTAAATAATATTATTTTATACACATTTTTGACAATTAATTTTTTCAGAATCCAATGCATTTTAATTTCATTGTGTTGTTAATTTAATAAGTCTAATGTTTCATGTTCATGTTTTTTTATTAAAAATTATTTTGCATAAAAATTTTTGACTAACATTACGGATTGTCCCATAATTTTTAAATCCAAATATTTGGAAAACGGTACACAATATCGAATTTTATAAAGAGTGTCTTTTCGGTGTAAAATTCAATGGAGAATAATTTTATTAAAAATTTCGACCTAAAAACGTAACCTCAAAAAAGTTACCATTACAAATACCTCTATTAATCATGCATGTAACTAACGCCCTCTTTGAGTGTCAGATATAACAATGGAGTGTTTGGATGTGCCAGCTTTAACAAAACATTCCTGAGCCAACCCCACTTATTTTTGGCTGTTCTATCTGTCCTAGAAAGCACGCCATGTTTTTTAAAACACCCTGTATAATAACTTTAATACCAAACTAATGTAATTTAGAGTAATTAAAATATATCAATTTTACAATAACTAGCTATAACTTATTTTTAACATTTTAAATAAATAGGTCCAGGGCTTTGTTCGACATTCCGACAGAAACGGTTAATTTTCGCAAAAAAATTAAATGCATATGACTTTTTTTTCATGAACAAGTAGCTAAATGGTGCCTAAACAAGCTCGCGAAAACTGCATCTCGATATCTTGTTTTTAACCTAAAATATCGGCCAAAGAAAACTTTATATGAAAATCCCTTAAATTTTGATTTTTTTTTAACTATATTTTTCTGGAATGGTTTCTATTATGTAAGTTGTGGCCCTAAAAAGGACCGATTTAAAGGAGGAAGGTTTTTAATGCTCCCGTAAATGCTCGCAATGCTGACCATCACGCTCTATGCATTGCTGAAGCCTCTCATGACTAGACAAAACTGCAGCTTCAATTTCGGCTCTCGGTATGTTACGTATTGCGTTGCGAATCCGTTTTTTCATATCTTCTCTAGTAGTAGGTTGAATCCGAAACACGATGTCCTTTAAGCGCCCCCATAAATAAAAATTGAGGGAAGTTAAGTCTGGCAATCGCGGAGGCCATGGAAACGGACTTCCTCTTCCAATTCACCACACATTTAAACTCCAACGTCCTTGGCGCTGAACTTCACGCAACCAATAGAGATTTTCTGCAGACCAATAATGCATATTGTGCAGATTGGCTCTCCCGTCACTACTGAAGGTGGCTTCATCGGTCCAAAGAATTTGAAATAAAAATTCTCTATTTTCGCCTATCATGCCTAACATCCAATGGCGATAGTCTAACCTTCGATCAAAATCTTCCTCTTTCAAGGCCTGATGCAAAACGACATGATATGGGTGCATTCTTAAAGTAATTAAAAAAAGTTTAAACGAATACCTATATATTTTGATGGCCATTAGAACTTACCTATGGTCCTTCAAAATATTTTGAACCATTGTCCGTGATATGCCCAACTCAGTGGATAATGCTCTTGTGCTAATATGAGGATTTCCTTCAATATAGCCCAGTACACGGTTAATATTTTCTTGTGTTCTCCCAATTCTTTGCCGTTAAAACGTAGGTCGAAAACTACCATTGGCTCGTAAGCCCGCCACTAATCGGGGAAAAACTCTTACATCGCAAGGACGCCGATTTAGATATCGAGCCACATAAACTCTTTTAGCTACTGCGTTATTCTGAAGACATTCAAAATAAACCGCAAGCATATCAACAGCTTCATTATTCGTAAAACGCATTTTGAAAGCACAAAAATTGCTCAAAGTAACGCGAAAGTATTGACAACTATTGACAATTTGAGGATTATGTATGTTTTGTTAAGGTATCTGTTTCCATTGCCTGCTTCTATTAATTGTATTTTTCGTATATATCCATAGTGAATATGCGTTTAAACAATCAAAAAATAGGCCTTTCGTATAACTTTTAGCATTGCTTACTTGCCCGTAGTAATTTCAAAAAGGGTGATTTTATTCTGGTGAAAAAATTTACAAACATTTAAAATCGCAATTTCTAGGTAACTTCTTCAGAGCCGAAATTGAAGCTGCAGTTTTGTTTTCCCATAAGCGGCCTCAGCAATGCACAGAGTGATGGTCAGCATTTCGAACATTTACGGGGGCCTTAAAAACCTTCCTCCTTTAAATCGGTCCGTTTTAAGGCCACAGCTTACATAATAGAAACAATTCCAGAAAAATATAGTTTAAAAAAAATAAATTTAAGGGATTTTCGTATAAAGTCTTCTTTGGCCGATATTTTAGGTTAGGAACCAGATATCGAGATGCGGTTTTCGCTAGCTTGTTTAGGCATCATTTAGCTACTTGTTCATGTAAAAAAAGTCATACCAATGCATTTAATTTTGTTGCGAAAATTAACCGTGTCTGTCGGAATGTCGAACAAAGCCCTCTAGCGACGACATGTGAAACTAACAAAACTTCAAAGATGATAACATTTGTAGCCCAAGAATAGTTCATTTCAACTCGCCCAAGTTCGTTAAAATTGGCTTAGCCGTTTCGAAGATACAGGGGGTTATTTAAGGAAACCTTTGAATAACCCCCACCACTTTATTTTTAGACATACGTCAAAAAGTGCCAAACAAAAAAAATTCAGATTATCCTTGACTTTAAAGATCAGCTATTTATTTGTTAGGTTAATATACGCCCCCTAGCGGCCATTTCAGAAACTTGAAAATATTTTCCAGGTTTTTGTATTGGCCGTTTTAGTAGTAACTTTTTTTGCGCAAGCCTCTACGATGGATAGTTTTCCAGATACAGTACCTCGCATTCTTAGTTGGCCACCTTGTACATCTTTTTCTTCATCACTGCCATTTTTTTCTTTGTCTCCTTCCTCCTCCTCTTCACTGTTGACTTTGGGTTTTGGTTCTGTTATCATCAGCATAGCGGCTACCTCCGAAGGAATATGTAATTTGCGTTGGCTTCTGATCCGTTTTTCTAAATTAATACTGGAAATTATACGATCTGAAATGTCCAATGCTCTATTGAAAATATCTTCTAGGTTATTTTGCCTACTGGTTTTTCTTGCTCTATATTGTCGATCATATTTGAACATTTTATTTCTGGCTTCAGATGCTTCTTCAGCAAAATATCCTGTAGTTAATAATGTTTTCCATAATTTGTGTACCATGTACAAGAATCTTATGCACTGTTGCAGGAATTGGATACCAGGAATACGAATACTTTGCCATATATAATTTGGCTGCTTCATGACGGTATTTTTCAAACTTTTGAATATCTCTTTGATACTGGCATGAAAGGCAAATTAAAATAATTTTAAATTTGTGTATTAAATCTTCGTTAATATCTGTAATTTCTGAAAACTTTTTTGGGTCAATGCTCGACGAGCAGTGTTGCCGTCATTAGTACTGCCAAAACCACCAGGTTTTGGTTTGTTTACGTGCAACTGCCAGTTTGTCAGAAAGCGTTTTTATATTTCTTTTTTTCCTTTATCAAAAATTATTTTATTTTCAGTGCCTCTGACTTGCCATTCATGTAAGTCAAGCCTGTAAAATATATGTAGTATACATATTGGATCGAATACGTTTGCATTAAAATCTTTAATTTGTTTGAAAATTCGGGTAGTAGCACCACATATTGGACAAGTCTGGTTTAACTTTGTTCCTGTCAAGGTATTTAACGCTTTACCGTTAATTAAATTCATAAACAAACTGAATTTTACATTTAATACTTATATCATTTGGCATTCTTACTTTTAAATCTTCAATTGTTTGCAACTGTAAGTAAATGTTTTCTTTTTCTTTTAATACGTGTTCTTCTGTTTCCTTAACATACTCCAGCTTGAAAGGTCTACAGAAGCGCACGGATTGTGGAGTCCGGTTATTCCATAAAATTACTCAATCATTTGTCTGCAAACGGAGAGGAATTATGGTAGTTGTGAACAGCGAAGCATCAGAATGGGTACCAGGAGTTTCAATTCCTTGTTTATACGTTGATAATCCTGTAGTGCCATCGAAACTATAACTAAAAATTATTTCAACATTGATTTCAGAAATATTGCATACATTGGCTCTTCTTGTATAACTGCTATACGTTTCGTTGTGTGTTCTAGAATATTCTGTAAATAAACTTGAGCAACAAAATCAGTTGTAATACTTAATGCCAAACGGTCTGCAGTCAGATTTACATTTCCATACCTTTTTGCAGTCGGGGTATATATTACATTTCCTTGCAACAGCCCCATTTCGTATATTTAAATACTGTTGCTTACTTAAATTGGCTTCCAAAATAAGTTCTAGAGCTTCTTCTGGTGTATAAGAAAAAGAATCTAAGGTAGGTCCAAAAATGTTTCTCCTTATCTTAGCCGGTCGACCTGGAGATTGATTCACATTTTTTAAAACCATGGCTAAATCACGTTTTCCTTCATGACGTGCAGCCACACTTGCAGCTTGTACAATTAAAGCTGAATCATGTTGTTTTTCAAGTGATAGCCGTGACGCTTCCTGATTTTTTTGAAAGCGGATGCCGTGGTCGACCAGTAGACACAGATGGTATAGGTTCATCTGTCTCAATTATAAAATCATCCTTGAGCCAAGAATTTTGTGTTTTATTTTCTCTTCAAAAGATGAATTCACTGTTCCTCCAATTGTGTTCATAATATGATCATAGACTAAACTGTATTGTTCATCTCTGTCACATACTAAAACCCATAGATCGAAAATATCTTGGTTTTTAAAGTGATGTATATCTGTAGAAAAAAAAATTGCTTGTCAAAAAGTGGAACATAGTTGCAGGCAAAACATATTCATACTTCATTTGTTACAAACCCTGAACTGAAACTGTGTAAACTCATCCCCGCGGACATAGCCATTTTTTTATAAATCAATCGAAATATTGAGGTTATGTCAAGTAATACAAACATTAATAGTAATAACTAGGTATTAATTTTCAGAAACTGTGGATAGATGAATGTGGTAAAACTAAGATATATATGAAATTCATACTTGTGAGATCACAATGCACTTTGTTCTCAGCAAAAACATGAAGAAACTAAAGAACAGCACACTTTCAAACTATTCACTGACAATGCTACTTCCTAGCTTATTAGAGACTGATACAAGAAGTCCAACTTCAAAATCCTGCAACTCAAATTAAGTGCCTATTACAAAGAAAACAATTGCAAAACATTAATATATGACATGTCTACATTACAATGCTGTGCATTCAGAGGTCAATTTTAATATTTTTAAAAACTGCATTTTGGCCAGGAAATCAGGCCTTGCAAACCAATGAGCATTACCTTGCGGGGTAAGCAAAACAATCCCTGCCTCTTATTTATTTTTCATTCACAATCTTTCTCCATGCTTTTATTTTTAAAACTTCTTAGCTTTCTTTCTTTTATCATACACTTAGCCAAGTTTTACGGGGCCTACCATGCCCGGCCTTACCTCTAACCTCAACCACATATATTTGCGTTGTTCATTCTCTCAATATGACCAAACCAACGTATTGTATTACTTTTATATCTATCCATCATCGTCTTTTCTTCGCCACACTCCGTTATTATACACTCATTCTTTATCTTATCATTTCTCGATTTACTACATGCGCTTCTCAGGAGTCTCATACCCGCGGCATTTATTTTTTTTCCGTGCTTTTTTTGACATACCCATACCCAGCATTGATCCTTCGTCCAATCTCGCCGTCCATTGTACCATCTGCAGTGAACATTCTACCCAGATATACCAATTCGTCCACTTACTCCACAATTTCATCTTGCAGAGTAAATACTCTACTCCCCTTTCCACCTTCCCGATTAACCCAGATATGCCCAACCAAATTTTTTTGTCTAAATTTAGGTTAATATCTTATTTGGATTCCTGATTACACATAATAACCTACAAAAATGCAAAATAAATAACCTCTCTATAGGTTCATAAATAATGGGCGTTCTTTTAAAAGGACAGTGGGCATATATACATATTAAATTAGGAATGATGAAATGCGGCAACAAAAAAATATTTTTATTTCAAACGAAATGTCAGGGAAAGTATTATAAAAAAAACTACAAACTCAAAATCCAAAGAAAAACAAAGCTAAATACTTAATAATTATGGCCATGTAAGATAAGTGATGAAACAGCGAACATGAAGCGCTACATTACTTCTCCGGCATTTTTTAGACACTTTGTCATACCTCGACTCTACATTCTCCAAAAGTCTGTTGAGCCTCCTACATAAATAGTCCCCTATCTTCCCTATTACTCTGAGTCAGGGACATGGCAACATTTCTTCAAAAGAGTTTGCCTCCTTATTTTCGATGAAGTTGCCATGCATTTCTCTCGGCAGCGTCCAGCAAATGAGATATTAGGGGGAAATAATACCATTTCTTACCCTTAATACTTACACAATACAAGCTAATATTTTGATCGTTTCGATCCACACCCCCCATACCACTGTTATAATTTGGGGTTGATTCAGATGGATGATCTTTTTTTCTTTTCGAGAATAGCGAGTAATGGAAATACACCATAACAACTTGAAGCCATATGGACCATATTATTATCAGACCACTTTACAAGAATTATACATTTTGCACAGGGCACTCTGAAGTCAAAACCTCCACCATTTTTCTTGAGGTCTGCATCAGACGTTAACTGACAATTTGCAAGCCTATCTTCCCTTATGGTACCCGTACCCTTAACTCCTTTCTCTGCTAGTGCTTCGATTAGAGGTAAAGTTGTCGAAATAGATAGTGTAGAGTAGTTTCACTTTTGAAAGTAAAACGTCAGTGTACTCTAATACAACAGCCTAGCCCTAAGTTTTTTAAGCGATCTTGAATTACGGATTTGGCACCTTGATATGGTTCATGCCACGTTATAGATTCACTAGCAGAAGCACCGTCCCATAATTTATACCCGTATCTCAATGGCTTTCCTCGAGCAAACTGCTTACATCCGTGCCGACCGAAGTAAGGCACCATAGCTTTGTCGACCCAGTGAAACTGTTTAATTGGGGAAAATCAAGAAATCGACTGTTCATTTTATTAAAAAGTGATCGAACCTTCGCGAATCTATCGTATTTATCTAAATGATTGTTATCACAACAATATATGCTTATTATAACCTGTTCAAAACGATTTCTAGACATGGAATCAGATACAATAGTATTGTGACAATCTAGACTGTTTTCCGAAAACATTCTGCGTCGTGGAATCGAAATATAACCTCTCAAAAGTAGTATTTCGAAAAACACTTTTATTTCCTCTGCTGTGATATCAGACCTATTTTTACCAGCTGCGTAGTTATTGCTGCAGTTAACGAACATGTCTATTATCTGAAAATGTAAACTTTCACCATTAACACTCATAATAAAATACTTATCTTTTTTGGGATTTTTTAATGGTGTACTTTAAATTATACAATCTAAACGTTTCGATAACACTTACAGTTATCTTCGTCAGTAGTAATGTTTGTTAAAAATTGTTAAAGATGTAGTAAACAATTTTGTCAAATTTGAAAAATTCAAATTTGGACATAGGACGTTAGTCCACTTAAGATCAAGATTTGATTTATCGATATCGTTTTTTTCCCACTTGTAGGTTTTCTTCTTGATTTCATCATAATGCTTTTTTGACAATATTTCTTGACGTAATTCGGATAATGAGATTTGGTCTTCATCTTCCCATTCGTCGTCGGAATAATGTGTAAATAATTCTGCTTCTGCTCGAAGCTGAGCAGCTGGCAAGTTGATGTCTACAACATCCTCGTCGCCTGAATCTTCATCCGTTAAAATATCGCATTAGTTGGTGGGCGGCATAATTGCAATGTCCACTGGTTTTATGCTAACATTGTCTTCGCCATCTTCTATTATAGCAAGAAGATCAGCAAGCACATCTCGCCTAGAAAAAATGTTGTATATTAGCCCACTGTCCATTTATTTTAAAGTAGTAGTGACAATCCATTATCACTTTTTACGAATCAAGTAATAACAAGCTCGTTGAAAAACAAAATATTTTACAATAAACAAACCGCTTATGATTTATATTTGGAGAATAACATGGCGCCATCTCACAAAAAAAAACAATCAAACCTATTGTTAGCGTGGTTAAAATAGTGATCTGAAAAACATACTTTTAGACAGTGGGCAATTGGGCATATCTGGGTTATACACCACAATCTTAGTTTTGTTCAAGTTTACCTTTAGGTCCATGCTCTCACAGATTGTATCAAACTTCCGCAGAGCAATTTGTAGCTCATCCGCACTGTCACTTAATAAGAATGTGTCATCTGCATACACCAGAACTCGTACATTTACGTCACCAAGCAGTAAACCATTTGTATCGGTATATGCTTGCCTAACACATTTATCCATGTATACATTGGACAACCACGGTGACATCACACAGCCTTGTGGTATTCCTTGCTAAATGTTAAAGTATTCACTCACACCTCCTCTCACCCCGAACACACCGCCGGCTACCGTTGTACACTGCCCTTAATCCGTTTATTAAACCTTTATTTACGCCATATTCATTTAATATTTCCCACAGCTTTTCCCTATTCACTCTGTCGTATACCTTCTCCAGATCTACAAACGCACATTACAGCTTCCTTTTTACGCCTAAACATTTTTCGAACACCTACTAGAGGGCAACCATCTGATCAACACATCTCTCCGTGGCGTGAAGCCACCCTGCACGTACCAAATCTTATTTTGTGTAGTTTCTCGTACTCTAGCAATCAGTATTCTTCCAAATACTTTACCAGGTACATTGAGCAAACTAATTCCTCTCTGGTTCTTGCAATCACTCTTGTTCCCCTTACCCTTATACAGTGGTACAATGATCGCGCTATTTCAATCCCTCGGCACTTTTCCACACTTAATGCATACATTGAATAATTCACACAATCTTCGTATAAGCTTTGCACCTCCATACTTTAGCGTTTCACCAGTGATTTCGTCTACACCTGATCCTTTACCGTTTTTCAACCTTTCTAAGGTTTTCTCTATCGCGTTTACCCCAATATCCTTCGCAGTTTCATTCACCATTCCTTCTACATTCTCCTTAATTAACCATTCAGTCTTACTTTCCTCACTACTGTACAACTTTCCGAAATATTATTGCCAGCATTTCCTCACTTCGCAGTGGTCTCATGCTATTTCGGTGCTCGTATTCATCACTCCTGCAGCGTTCTGTTTTGGGCCACGTTTTGTATTTTTGACCCATTTGTTTCCCTCACAAGCATCCTGCATTTTCTCTCCTTCGCAGACATCACTTCCTCTTTACTTATTCTCACTGCCTCCTTCGCTTCTTTTAATCTGTACACCTCATACAATCACTTCTTATGCAGGAATCATTGTCTTGTACGCATCTGTTTTCTTACATACATGTCGTATGCTTTCTCCAGATCTACAAACGCACAGTACAGCTTCCTTTTTACACTTAAACACGTTTCGATAACCTGCTGGAGAGCAACCGTCTTATCAACTCATCCTCTCCCTGACATAAAGCCACCCTGCATATCCCAGATCTTAGTTTGTATAGTTTTTCGTACTCTATCAATCAGTATTCTTCCAAACACTTTTACCAGGTACACTGAGCAAACTTATTCCTCTGTAGTTCTTTCAATCGTTTTTGTTCCCTTTACCCTTATACAGTGATACAACCTTCCTACCGTTTTCTCTAACTCATTTATCCCAAATCCTTGTCAGTTTCATTCACCATTCCTTCTACATTCTCCTTATTTAACCCTTCATTCTTACTTTCCTCTCTACTGTACAGCTTTCCGAAATATTCTTGCCAGCATTTCCTCACTGCACAATCGTCCCATGCCATTTCGTTGCACGTATTCATTACTCCTGCAGCATTTTGTTTTGGGCCACGTTTTCCATTTTTGGCCCATTTCCAGAAGAGTTTTTTGTTTCCCTCATTCTGCATTTTCTCTCCTTCCATAGCCATCGCTTTCTCTTTACTTATTCTCCTCAGTGCCTCCTTCGCTTTTTTATTTATTAATCTATACACCTCATACACTCGCTCTTTATCAGTCTCATTTTTTGAAGTAGTCATTGCCATATACGCTTTTTTTCTTACATGCAGCCTTTTTTATCGATTTATTCCACCAAGCACATTTTTACTGTCTACCCACAGCCGCTCTTCCACATATCCTCACGGCACAATTGACAACACAGTTTTTCAAGCTAATCCATGCACTTTCAACGTCAGTGTCTTTTATTTGTTCATTCTACACTGTTTCATTCTAATTCTACTCTTTATTCATAGCATCTGCGTCTTTCATTTTCGCACCATTATATACTAGTTTGTCTACCATTATTCTGGACGTTAGCACTACGTTTGCTTTCTTTCTACAGACTCACTTTTGCCCTAAACAAACTCTCAATATAACCAAAAGTGGTCCGATCTGCACTCCGATCCGGGCATTACTTTTGTCTTTCACCAGGTTTCTAAGTCGTTCATCATACACTATCAATTAAATCATACTTTTAGATTCACCTCTTTGTCGATTGTTATGTTTAAACCACGTATTAGATGCTGACAGGCTTCTCTTCACATAGATGTTCACCATTCTTATTGACTCTTGTACGTTCAACACGTTCTATACATCATTTCAGAAGTTCTCACACTCTTGGTCTCTTTCTCCGTTCCCCGGTGCATAGCATGCAATAAGAAAAATTCTTCGAAACTCCACTTTCATTCTAATCCACTTTGCCCGGGAAGATACTAATTCGTACTGTTTAACACATCTTTTCGCTCTTTCACTTACGATCAACGTAACTACTTTTGTGTCATAAAATTCAGTCTCAACTCCTGACCATAGTGCTAGGCTGCTATCCTCCATCTCCACAGCATCCTTTACTTTGCAATTTGTCTCCTATACACACAAAATATGAAGCTGCCTTTCGTACATTACATTCGCAATTTCAAATTTATTTATCAAATCTGGTTTATTATTGTCGTGAAATGTGATAACTTAACTTTCAAATTTCACTTTTATTTAATTGAAGGGTAATAATAAATAACGATAATGATAATGTTAGCCATCCCGTTAAACTTAAAATTACATATAGTACCATAAATAAAAGTTAGATTAAGTTTTCAATTTGCAATCAAAGAAAATATTCCAGAACTTACCAGATAATCTGCAAGCTGTACCTAAAATTTTCACTTCCCGAGAATTTTTTTTTATTTACAGCTCTGAAATGTATTGTCATATCTTTGTATTTTATATTTGTGTCAGTATACCGACAGAAAAAAAGGTTCTTTACCGATGCCCCTACAGGGGATTAAGCTTTACTTCTAAAATGTTCCCACTCAGTGGCGAAACTATAAAATTTTTCTGGGGGGGGGGGCAGTCCCCACGGGCTCTTTTTGGGGAGGGGTGCGTATAAAAATTTTGTTGGGGCGTACACACCACTTTTGTATAGATGCATGCGCATGAAAACTACGTCAATCTTGTTTTCACTCTCAATTTTAAGCAGTTTTGGTTTTCATCATCATAGTTTGTCATATACCTACTTTAAGTAAAAGACTTTCTTGTTTTCACATTTGATTTAGGAAATATAACATATAAGTATGAATAAAAAAAACTTCAAACCAATTTTAGTTTTCTATCTGTTTTTATAAAAACAGAGAGAACTTGTTCAGCCGACAATTTCTGCTTAACTAAAGCATTTTCGATACAGAGAAGTGATAAATTTGAAAATCTATCTTGTACCATTGTGGTTCTCAGCCATGTTTTTATCCGCCTCATAGCGGAGAAACTTCTTTCGCAACCAGCTGAACTGATTGGACGGCCTACAGCAATTTGTAGTAATTTGTAAAGATTTGGAGTCAGATCCCCCTTCACTTGAACTTTTAGATTTTCCAACGTGATTTCAAGATCTTTATTTTTGAATAAATTTCGTATCACTAAAACTTCAGCTTGAAGTGTTGAGATTCGATATTGAAGGCCCTCTGATAATTGGCGACGAACTCAAATGCTTGATCCAAATCTAGCTTCATAAAGAATCAATCGATCTTGCAAGGGAAGATTTTCAAATCGTTTTTCATATTGCCAATCACGTTGTCCATGACTTGGTAGTAAATGTTGACTTTCCAGTATTCGGGAGCTGTAGTTCCTGCAGGTATGTCGATCAGAGATGATTTACCCAGGGTTGTGTCAGATAGATATTCATTTTTGAAATCCTTAAAGGCTCCAAACAAATGTCTTGTTCTCCTGAGAATTTTTCTATTTCACTCCACAGGTCCTCAAATTTGTTCCTTTTCTCCTCAAAGCTACTTATAGTGCTATCTATGATATCACTAGCCTGACCTAGTGTGGCATCTTTTTCTGAAAATATTTACTCAGTACATTTGCGACCATTAACACTGAATGGAAGACGAACAAACAAACGATAAATTGTGGCTTTATCATTGATGCCTGTATTCCAAGTGCTTCTACAGAATTTTTGTCTCGCCCTTGTTCAATTTCCTCATCCAGAGCATTTCGAATTGTTTGGAAATTTTTCAGAAGGGACTTGCAATTTTCATATCGACAACTCCACCTGGTACTGCTAAGACTTCCCATTTCGCCCCTCGACTTTATACCTAGAGCATCACGGGCGTTTATGAGATGAGAGTGATGACCGGGTTGAGAAAAGTGGACGTATATTGCCTCCAGAGTGTTGAAAAATGCAGCTGCAGTAGACACCTTAGCACAACTGTCGACAATTACCAAGTGCATCCTGTGTGCCAAGCAATGAAAGTAAATGGCTTGTGGATGATCCTCCCTTATTTTGGCTTGCAGTCCTTGGTGTTTCCCAGACATAACACTGGCTCCATCATAAGATTGGCCAATTAATATGGCTTTATTCAACAAACTGCATTTACTTAGATACTTTTTAATAAGTATTTTTAAACTCTCGGCATCTCTAGAAGAAGAACAATCTACGAAACCAAGAAAACGTTCCTCAACTTCCAAGCCTACGGTATATATGATTGCCACGGACAATTGTTCTTGTTTGTAGCACCTAGCTTCATCAACCATTATCGAAAAAAAACACATTGCCGTACTTCTTCTACAATCTGTTCAATAACAAGTTGAGATGCGATGCTTATTATTTCATTTTGTATTTTGGAACTGCAATAACTGATATGTCTGTCTAGATGCATCGAAAAATTCGTGTCATGTTTTGCCATAAGTTCACCCAACTCCAGAAAATTTCCTCGGTTAGTAGATGTTGCGTCTTCTCGGTGTCCTCGGGTGGCAGCCCTTGACGTGTCAAGTATAAAATCATGTCGATTAATTTTATCATATAATCTCGGTTCTGTATTATCATTTCTTCATGTTGTATGGTTAGCTTCTTATGAACATCTCCGGCCTTCAAGGAATGCTTGTAGCCTACAAACCTTTGCATACAGTCACTGTGAGCCAAAGAGGTGTCATGTTTTTTCAGCGACTCACTTAGTTTCCTCCAATTACTGAACCCATTAATCGAAAACTTTTCATTTTGATCTCGAATATTTGCAGAATGCCGAAAATGTCTGCAGACAAAGCAGAACGCTTTATCTAACTTCACACTATATTCAAGCCACTGATAAGTATCAAAGAATTGAGACGAAAACGATCTCCGTCTATCTCCAAATGAACTTTTTGGAAAAACAACCCTTGGGTCCCTTGGCTGCGAAGGACCACTATCAAGAGTTCCCAGATCTTGATCTTCTGGATCATTTCGTCCTCTTTGATTTGTTTCTGCAGATGTAAAAACATCGGATGTTTTGCTACCTTGCCCTTCTTCAGCGGCTTTATTTACATCTTCTCGTATGCCTCCACCAACATTTTCTATATTTGAAGTTGAAGATTGTGTTAAATCACAAGCTACCTCAATATTTGTTGTTGAGTCACATACTGGAGTAGACGTTTGCCTTGTCTCAGTCTGATCTTTGTCGGGTTGATTTGTGCCAGATTTGAAAAACGATCGTATGTCTTTGAATTTCTTCATGTTCAAACCGCCCACAATCTGCAACGCAAATAAAACAAATTTATAAACACCGAAGCTAACTGCTCGGACACTGATGGGAAACAAGTAAAAGGCGTAAAGAAAGTACAAATCAAAATCCCTTTGCAGTTTTAAGTTTAAACTATTTTATTATTATTATTAGCTGAAACTTGTGATGCAATCTTTCCTTTTTTTTTCACCCATCAAAATTTTTACATTTTATAATACTCTAAAACAAACATACAAATAAGTAAAATCACCTTAGTCCTTAGTTGGTTGTGGCAGTTGGACTTGGCAGTGGCTATTTGTTTGCTTTGATGTTTTATTTCACACAGCACTGTGCTGTCAGCACAGAAGACTCAGAAGATGGAACACCGAACACAGGTTATACTGGCACTTGGCGCATAATAATAATAATAATAATAATATTACATAAAACATTAAACATAACTATAACAAGTACTAACCCCATGAATTCATCGTGCGTTGCAGCGTTGCTTATATAGGTACCGATGACGCAAGCAACCCTTCTCGAATCTTCTAGAAGTTCGATGACTCATAATTTACGTAAGCTGCTGTCTGCGTCTGCCGAGGCATCGTAATTATGATTCATACATCTAGATTGTTCGGAATAATGAGTCACCATTTCCGGTATGTTACAGTATTTTTAAGTTTCAAGTCTCGCTTCCTTTATAAAAAGTTATCTTTTAGAATGTCAATGTAAACTGTATGTAAACCAATCTATTCTACTAATCTTTGCGGCGTCTTTATGCTTGCTGGGTTTACTACATCGTGAAAGAGGAACTATACATGCTATTGTTTATGCATCAACACTCAACGCATATCAGTGTCATGAACCAAAACAATTCCAAGAGCAGCACAGTCACAGTCAGCAGTCTACCGCCGTCGCGCCGCTTAGCTAAACAAATATTATTTCACCGATACAACTTATGCTCGAATGACGAATATTCTAATGTCCTTACATAATAAATAATAACTAATAATTGTACTTATCACTATGTCACTATTACTACTCGTTTGTTTATCGCAATGGTTTAAGATTTAACGAATTAAGTTGTTAGATGGAATTTAAGATAAGAATGAAAAATGGGGAAGTGCTCCGTTTTTCTGGGGTGTGTCACGGCTTGCTTGGGGTGTGCCTGGCACACCTTGCCCCCCCTAGTTTCGCCACTGTTCCCACTTCCCGTATCTTTCGAAATTTATGATTTAAGCACCGCAAAGTATTGTTATGCAGACATTTTACCGCCAATTTTTTTAATAAGATGCGTTTATATTAGTACTTTTTTTATTGTAACATTCATATTATTATATTACGTTCGGTTCGCGGTCTCATGCAAATGGCTCTGTACAACCTAATCACTTTGAAACTGCGCATATTTTGTACCGTTACGTGTGTTGCCATGACAAACTGCTTGGTCGATTGCTTAGGATTTTTATTAATATGTTGATGTTTCCCGCATTTAGATGCTAAATTTACTTCACGTCTCGTGCGCTACTTAATTGCGGCATTTAACACGCTCATCTTTCACTCCCAAGATAGACAAACCAAACAATAACACAAACACAACATTTCTTCACAAATTCAAATGATTGATTACACTTATTGCACTGCATTTTTAATTTTGAAAAGTATAAGATTTTTATAATGTATTTATATATGGTTGGTTATAGCAATTATTTAAACTAAATTAACACTTTAAATGATTTAAAAATTATTTATTCTTCAGAGCGTAACGTATACACGTGCATGCTCAACGAGCGCACTTCTTTGATTCGTTATAAATCTCCCAATGACTGTAACTCTTAAGATTCCTTCGATTACCTTAGTTTGAAAGTTGACTATCTTCTGTCTCAGTTTCCATCCTGCGATATCTCAATTCTAGGAGATTTCAACGTTCATAACTCGAATTTTCATTTACTAGTAGTCCTGCTGGCCATAGTGCAAATTTCTGAACTCACAAGAATCCCTGATAACCGTACTCCACTTCTTCTAGATCTCTTTCTTACATTAAACCCACTTGATTATAAAACTTCAGTACTTTCCTCAGTACGTCTTTCTAATCATTGTGTAATAGAAATAAATTCCACTGTCCGCATTTCCTATGCTGTGCGCAACACTGATAGAACCTTATGGTGTTTTAAGTCAGCTAAATGGAGTGATTACAGGATTTTTTTGCAACCTTCCTTGCCGTCATGTGAATATTGTTTCAAGTCGTCCTCATCTTCGGACATTGCTCTTGTAGTGTATGAAAATCAGAAGCATGGAGTTATTCTGAATATTTTTGCAATACCATAAATCAGTGGGTCTATAATAAAATTAACGTTTGAGAACATTAGGGTGTGTGCACATTGGCGCAACATTCTGTAACATAATGCAACAACAACCTGTTCCAACACAAAAAGTTTATACTTGTTGCAATGTGATGCGTTGTGTTGCATAATGTTGGTGTTGCAATCCAACAAAAGTTGCTATATGTCGTATGAATCTGTTTTTATCGGCAAAGATCAAAGGATAATATGAAGCATGGTGAAACTTAGTGAAACATTTACCAACATTGCTTTCGATGTGGACGGACTTACTTTACTAATACTTAATAGTTTCTGTTTTTTGTTTGTGTGTTTACTAACGTTATGGCGTTTAAGTGGACTGCCGAGAATTGTTTAAATTTAATTGGTAATTATAGAGAACGTCCATGTGTGTGGAATCCAAAGGATGTACAATATAAATGCAGAGAATCAAAAAATGATGCGTGGAGTGCAATTTGTTTGGCTGTGGGGTGCCCTCAGGAAGACGGAAAAAGAAAAATTCGAAACCTGGTGTCTCAGTTTTATAGGGAACGAAATAAGTATCGCAAAATGAAAAAATCTGGAGCAGGTGCTCAGTTTCATTCAAAGTGATGCTTTATTATTTCTTCGCAACCAAAACAAGGCCCGTCCGTGCAAGAAAGGAGGGACTGAGAACATGGTGAGTAAATACACATTGTTTTTAGGCACAACTTTTATATTTTGTCAATTACTGAAGCGAATAAATAAGCAACTCGATTCCTAAAATAATTAACATTAAATGGTGATAGTATTTTAATTCGTTATTTTATATTCTTATAATTTATTTAATAGCATATATAATAATTCAGTATTTATTCTGCCAAGGAACCATTCCCGTTGGTATAACCAAAAAGCAGCAAACTCTTGCCTAATATCTTTTGCTTCAGTTGATGCATTTCGTGCCACTTTAAAGAATTACTCTGTACATCTCTTCTCCATGATCCATCTAAAATATGTCCTGTATCTTTATCTTCACTGTCATATGTGCCAGAAGGGTTGTAGGAATTTTTGGAGCGTGAACTATTTCTTAAAAAAATTATGCAGGTAAATACACGCTGTAATAACAACTTCTGCAGTTTCTGGTTCCAAAAGTAAGGATTTTCTAAATATCCTAAATACTGACGATAAAATTCCAAAAACATTTTCTGATTTTCTCCTTGCTCTGCTGAGGCGATAATTGAATATCCGTTTGGGAGACCATTTCCCCTGTGCGCCGGGGTAGGGTTTTAGTACATTTGGTGACAATGGGAGAGCGTGATCCCCTAAAAACACATAAGGCACTAATTTACTACGTCCTAGTAAAGGACTGTGTTCTGGGAGATTGAGTTTGCAGCGACTTAGTAATTTCTTGAATAATGTATTTTCGAAAACTCCTCCATCTCTTCCTTGAGTGCCTATATGCTCTTGTAATTGAAAAAGTCACGACCACTATTTTGATGTGCTTGCATTGCAACATGCTTCCCATCCATGACGCCTGCACATTTTGGAAAGTTCCAAAGGGTATTGAAACCATTAGCAAGAATTTCCCATTCTTGAGTACTTCTGGGGATCTGTTAATGAAAAAATATCCATTAGTCATGCTTAAAATACAGATCTGTGTAATATTTTTATTACACTATCAGCCCCAAAATTGCTTTACCCTAGAGTTTTAAGCGCATATAAAAGGTTAAAATGCTGTTATAAGTTTTATAAATATTTTTTACATTTCTTGTCATCTAGTGGACTAGTAATGATATAAAGTGTTTTTTTCTTTTTTTTTAGGATACACTCAGTGACGCATCCTCCGAAACTGATGAGGGTTATTTATCGCAAGTCACAGAAGTTGATTTATCACAAGTGGTAGAAGCTGCTGAAAGTGAAGAAGAAATTGTTACTGAAGATACAGAGGAATGTGTGCCAGAAAAGCCAACGAAAACAATGCAGCATCTAACAATGATTTTCCGGTGCCTTCCACATCTGGTGAAAACCCTTTGAAAAACCTGAACAGTACAACCTCACACGAATTTAAACTTCCTAATAAGACTAGAAGAGTTACGCAAGCAACGAAAAGAAGAGTTGATGATCAGTCTCGAAAAGAAAATGTATATAATTTAATTCAAAGCATAAAGAATAAGCGACAACGAGACAAATTCGAAGTATTTGGGAAGCATGTTGCATGCAAAATTAGGGAGTTGAATACCTTCCACGCCAGAAATATTGTGGAACGTCTAATAAGCAATATTTTGTTCGATGTAAATACGACTATGAAATTTCCGTGCCAACTAACCCATATGAGCAAGATGGCAAGCTCGCCATCATGTTCTTCCTATGGTAGTTCACCAACTTTATCACCAGCCCCCATACGTGCAAAACTCTTCGTATTCATCCATGCAAGCTTATTCGACTCCATCCATGCAAGACGTATCGAATGCTTCGCTTGTTTAAGACATTATTACAAAGGCATTAGTAATCAGTGAAATGTAGAACTTCAAATTTGTAGAATATCCATATTAATAAAATAAATTCACTTACTTTTACTTGAGCTTGGAGTACATTTACTATCGCAGCACACACTGTAACAACCCTTTCTGAGTTGTATTAAAATTTACCATAATTTAGGTCTTTCATTCGTTCTGTTGTAAATAAAAGAAAATTTTAATTATTTTGCATTATAGAAATGAGGTAGCAACTTAATTTGCATTTGGTGTAACAAGTGCATCTTCTTTAGGTATATATTTCTTAAAGGTTTATATTCCCACTTTAAATTACTTTTTCCGATCATTTTATTCGCGCATTACGTCATCTTTGACTTAATTCTATACGCGCACCACTACCTCCTCTAATTTGAAAGCATCCATTTTTTTCACTTCCTGATGAAGGTTGTGTGAAACAGAAAGCTTTTTTTGGGTTTTTTCACCTAAATTTTGTGCAAGTATCATTAATTTGATGGTAAGATATCTTTTAACTCGTAATACTAAAAATTAAAACATTTGCTCGTTTCAGGCACTTTAATTTCACTTTTACTTTGATTACAATTTAAGTACGCATTTAATTTTACTGCTGCGCACGTTTTCATTTTATGATTGCAATTTTTGCATTGAAAATTTTAAGAAATGCAATAAATATTGGTTTATTCAATTTCAAGAAGAAAATGTATAAGGATAATTCCATTTTGGGTGTGGCTTACAACGTAAAGCATTATTACAAGAGATTGCGCAATATTGATGCAAAGATGACATCACCTCAGTTGAAATTTCCGTAATCGTTTAGATACCAGAGGTTATTAAAAATTTTGTACAAAAATTTACAAACAGGTATTTATGTAATGATTTTTAGAATTTAAGGCTAGTTTTAAGATATATTTTATTTAATATTATTAACTGTTAATAAACATATTTGTATTTTTATTTTTACAACCTCGTTATTTTCCGAACATGATTAAAAAAATGAATCATTTTATTATGTTACATTGCAGCATTTTTATTATTTATGCAAGTGAAAATAATCGGCAGAATTTGGAAACAAATCAAAGATGAACCTCATAAACTCACTGGGACAAATTTTTGTGGTCAATGGTTAGTATCTCCAGTTAGTTATAACGATTTGTTTTGGATAACATTTTTCACTGTTATTTTACTCTTTTTCATTATTAATTTAAAACACTTTTTATATTTTATCGATTACCATTTATACCACATTATTTATGACTCCCATTCTTTATAACACTTCTGGCACTATCTCTGAAATCCTTTTCGTATTTTAAATAAATACATTAAACTGGTATATGAATCTCCAGTTGCAAAAGCGCAATGTCACAGTAATCGTTATTTGAAGTATCCCTAATTTATCTGCTTTTATTGGTGCAACTTTTGAAGCATACTGGCCACGCAAATAATTTTAAGCATCCATCAGTTCAAAGTTTTAATAGAAGGTCATCTTTCCTAAACTAATAATTCTTTAACTCCACATTCTTCCTTTTTAAACTTGGACGAACCTTTTATTCAAATCCTCGTCAAAAATGAAATAAGCCGCTGCAGCCATTAACAAATCTTCCTCCATGCTGTCACAATAACTACATATTGCATGTTGCACTGAGTGAGGACAGTTTGTTTATTAAACTGTTGCACCAACAAAAACATTTAGCGACTTCTATCAACAAAGTTGTAGAATGTTCTTCCAGTGAGGACGTACCTTTAAAAAATTATCACAACATTTTGGTATTTATTTATTTCAGAGCGATAGAGTTATTATGTTAAAGAGAACATTAGAAGATCACATTAAAAACATCATAAAGTTTTGGTATTTATTTAGGGTAATCAGGATTATAAATTCCATAGTCACAATAAAAATAAATTTAATTTACAAACATAATCTAACATCTTATATTTTTGTATGGCTCAGTTCGAGAATTTAGGCCTACACACTTGTTCTTCATTTTACCGCCGCCAGCCTTGCGAACATCAACTTCGAAGTGTTTTTTGTGCAAATCGCTGGCATAATCGTATAATTTTATGTTTAACTCTCTTTTAACTACAGTTTTGTGTTGATTTTTTCCAAGTACACTTGCGGCTGAGTGTCGAATTACAGCAACACTCTTTCCCGGATTCATAACCATTTGTCTCTGTAGTTGTTTTTTACGTAAGATTTGACCTCGAATTCTCCTTCTTAATACAGGGTCTCCTTTACATATTTTCATAAAATATGTAGTAGATAGTGCTGCATTTAGTAAAGATTCAGAATCTAAATTTCTGTAAAAAAATATAGTTAACAAAAAAGAAAAAATAAAATATAATAAAAGTCATACCGAAACACTGCAGCCATCATTTCAACAGGAAGCATTATCAAAACAGGAAATGAAAATTCTAAGAAAGGAAACATTTTGATTGCACAATTTTAACTGAAGTAAAAAGCAATAGTGGGGTCTTATTTATACTTAATGGTGAAAGCTGTGCTAATTAGAAAGCCTTTTGAAGTATGGTGAAAGTTATTTCAAGTAGAAAGTTTATTTGAAATTATAATATGAATTTTTTTAAGATAGCATCTGTATCTCTATTAACGTGTAACAGACATTAAATTTTAAACGTCCATCTGGCATAGATTATTATTTTTTCCAAATCCGCCCACTTCCATAAAATACCGATAATACAATTTTCATAGCATTTTCAATCCCATTTAATTAATTTTTAAACTTATTTTCTTTTATATGAAAATGTAAACTTTCACCATTAACACTCATAATAAAATACTTATCTTTTTTGGGATTTTTTAATGGCGTACTTTAAATTATACAATCTAAACGTTTCGATAACACTTACAGTTATCTTCGTCAGTAGTGTTTGTTAAAAATTGTTGAAAGATGTAGTAAACAATTTTGTCAAATTTGAAAAATTCAAACATAAACATAAGCCTGCTATTAATATAACAGTTTGAGAAACGTATAAGCCAACTATAAAATTGTAGTAAAGAATAACTAGGTCATTAAAATTAAATATTGTTAAACTGCCTCAAAGATGACAAACCAGAACACTCTCTACGACGAAAGCTAACAATGAAATTTGCCAGCCAAAAACACATTTAACAAAATTTAATCGAGTTATGATGTAAGTGTAAAGTTGTGAAAAACTTCAATTTTGAAATGATAGAAGCATTCACAAATCAAACATTACATCAAAAAATAACAGTTAAATCCAACAAAGAGATATCTTTATCAATAATTGGAAGTGTTATTAACAATGAAAAGCACAATGCAGAACGTTCTTTGTAATTTTAATTTCAATTTAATTTCAACTACTTATGTTAAATTATAGTGCTGTGGAAATTTAACATATAATTGGTAAAGCATTTGCTTCAAGGTCTAGGAAAAACACAGCAAAAACCTAAGACATACCAAAGTTGAAAACAAATTAAAATCAAGGCGTATCATTATGCTCTTTTTAATTATAAGATGCCAAAACCTATTTAAACGGAGATTTTCTTCTTGTCTATTAAAATTATTCGGTGTTTATATATTTCAATAGCTTCACGTTGCAAACGAACATAATAATGGGTTTGTCTTGACAATATTTTCATATTGTCAAATTGAATGTCATGATTTAGATTATTCAGGGCATGGTCAGCCACAGCAGACCTCTCTGGTTGACCCAATCTACAAAATCTCATATGTTCTTTGCGTCTTGTATCAAAGCTACGTTTTGTGGTCCCGATGTATACTTTTCCACATGAACAAGATAACTTATACACTCCGGAAGATGATAAAGGGTTTGACACATCTTTAGGTGATCTTAAATGTTCTTTAATTTTTCTTGTAGGTTTAAAAATAGTCCTAATGCCATATTTGATTAGGATTTTTCAATTCTATTTGTAACATTAGCTATAAAGGAAGAAAAGCAGTACCAACATTAAGAACTGGTTTTCTTTAAGGTTACTCCTAGAAGGTGTAATAACATTATTAATATCTGTAAGTGAATATCCATTATCTTGTAAGGATTTTCTTAAATATTTATATTCATCATTCAAAATTCAGGGTCACAAATTCGTTTTGCTCGATCTACTAAAGATTTAATTACACTAATTTTTTTTACGTGGATGGTGGTTGGATAATTTATGAAGGTATCTATCAGTATGTGTCGGCTTTCTGTAAACCTTAAAAGATAGTGAATTATTATTTTAGATATTAATATGTCAAGAAATGGTAAACTTCCATTAGTTTCTTTTCCATGGTAAACTGAATACTAGGATGTATACCATTTATAAAAACCAAAAACTCAAGCAGTGCTTCTTCTCCATGTCTCCAAATAACAAATGTGTCATCTACATATCTATACCAAACTGAAGGTTTTTTAGGTGTATTTTGTAACGTTAATGTTTCAAATTTTTCCATATAAAAATTAGCTATAACAGGACTAAGGGGACTACCCATTGCTACACCTTCAATCTGTTCATAAAATTTACTATTCCACTGAAAATAAGTTGTAGTAAGACAGTGCTGAAAAAGAATGGTTATGTCCTTATATTATAATATAATTATAATTATATAATTATAACACTAAGATAGAACAATTGTTGGGACCAGAAACTTATCGTGAAATACCAAAAGATCCAACAAAAAAGTTTCTTTTAAAAACTAAAGAGCTGATTAAATTATCATCTATTCCTGAATAAATAAAGAAGAAACTATCTAACTCTGAAGCTATTTCACCAAAACTATATGGTTTACCAAAAATTCATAAACCTAATATTCCTTTAAGGCCTATTGTTAGTGCAATTGGTTCTCCTACATATCACCTTGCAAAACATCTTACATTGTTATTACAACCTCATATAGGAAAAACACCCCATTACATTAAAAATTCTGCCGACTTTGTTGAAAAAATGCATAGTTTCAAAATTGAAGAGGGTGATATAATGGTTAGTTTTGATGTTATTTCACTTTTTACAAAAGTACCTCTAAAAGAAACTATTGAATACATAGATCATCTTTTTCCAAAGGACATAACCATTCTTTTTCAGCACTGTCTTACTACAACTTATTTTCAGTGGAATAGTAAATTTTATGAACAGATTGAAGGTGTAACAATAGGTAGTCCCCTTAGTCCTGTTATAGCTAATTTTTATATGGAATAATTTGAAACATTAACGTTACAAAATACCCCTAAAAAACCTTCAGTTTGGTATAGATATGTAGATGACACATTTGTTATTTGGAGACATGGAGAAGAAGCACTGCTTAAGCTTTTGGTTTTTGTAAATGGTGTACATCCTAGTATTCAGTTTACCATGGAAAAAGAAACTAATGGAAGTTTACCATTTCTTGACATATTAATACCTAAAAATAATAATTCACTATCTTTTAAGGTTTACAGAAAGCCGACACACTGATAGATACCTTCATAAATTATCCAACCACCATCCACGTCAAAAATTAGTGTAATTAAATCTTTAGTAGATCGAGCAAAACGAATTTATGACCCTGAATTTTTGAATGATGAATACAAATATTTAAGAAAATCCTTACAAGATAATGGATATTCACTTACAGATATTAATAATGTTATTACACCTTCTAGGCGTAACCTTAAAGAAAACCAGTTCTTAATGTTGGTACTGCTTTTCTTCCTTTTATAGCTAATGTTACAAATAGAATTGAAAAATCCTAATCAAATATGGCATTAGGACTATTTTTAAACCTACAAGAAAAATTAAAGAACATTTAAGATCACCTAAAGATGTGTCAAACCCTTTATCATCTTCCGGAGTGTATAAGTTATCTTGTTCATGTGGAAAAGTATACATCGGGACCACAAAACGTAGCTTTGATACAAGACGCAAAGAACATATGAGATTTTGTAGATTGGGTCAACCAGAGAGGTCTGCTGTGGCTGACCATGCCCTGAATAATCTAAATCATGACATTCAATTTGACAATATGAAAATATTGTCAAGACAAACCCATTATTATGTTCGTTTGCAACGTGAAGCTATTGAAATATATAAACACCGAATAATTTTAATAGACAAGAAGAAAATCTCCGTTTAAATAGGTTTTGGCATCTTATAATTAAAAAGAGCATAATGATACGCCTTGATTTTAATTTGTTTTCAACTTTTGGTATGTCTAGGTTTTTGCTGTGTTTTCCTAGACCTTGAAGCAAATGCTTTACCAATTATATGTTAAATTTCCACAGCACTATAATTTAACATAAGTAGTTGAAATTAAATTGAAATTAAAATTACAAAGAACGTTCTGCATTGTGCTTTTCATTGTTAATAACACTTCAATTATTGATAAAGATATCTCTTTGTTGGATTTAACTGGGTTATTTTTGATGTAATGTTTGGATTTGTGAATGCTTCTATCATTTAAAATTGAAGTTTTCACAACTTTACACTTACATCATAACTCGATTAAATTTTGTTAAATGTGTTTTTGGCTGGCAAATTTCATTGTTAGCTTTCGTCGTAGAGAGTGTTCTGGTTTGTCATCTTTGAGGCAGTTTAACAATATTTAATTTTAATGACCTAGTTATTCTTTACTACAATTTTATAGTTGGCTTATACGTTTCTCAAACTGTTATATTAATAGCAGGCTTATGTTTATGTTTGAATTTTTCAAATTTGACAAAATTGTTTACTACATCTTTCAACAATTTTTAACAAACACTACTGACGAAGATAACTGTAAGTGTTATCGAAACGTTTAGATTGTATAATTTAAAGTACGCCATTAAAAAATCCCAAAAAAGATAAGTATTTTATTATTTTCTTTTATATTAAGCAACTTTATAAAGAAAAGTTGTGTAAAATAAAATTTTCTTTAAAAAATGTGTTTTTTATAAATGTAGTCGCTATTCAAATGTTATGTATATTAAATTTAGCCAAACGTTGTAAAATGGGCTAAGTCGATTTAGCGGTAGTGAAAAAAGTCGATTGGCATTTTTTTATAAAAATAATCGTTAAGATGAAAAATTTGAACAAACACTTAAATTACACCTAGGAATTTTTTGCGGCTAAATTACGCGTCATATCAAAAAATTGCTTAGAACATAATTAATTGACATGTTTAAGGTCTATATGTTGATATTTTTATATCTTTGAAATATGCAACTGTTTCAGAAATAATTGATAAAAACCAAAAACTGCTCCTAATAAACCCCTTCTACACCGTTGAATTTCTCCTAAAATATAATCAGCTCTAGGACAAATAAAAAGTTATCGTGAATACTCACATATATTCACACATCCATATACACACGAACGTGCGCACACACACACACGCGCGCGCTCCCGCGTGCGCACACATACACCTTGGCAAAACTTTGCCAAACGTTGTAAAATGGGCTAAGTCGATTTAGCGGTAGTGAAAAAAAGTCGATTGGCATTTTTTTTTATAAAAATAATCGTTATAAGTACAGTTCACTGAGTCTAGCTTGCAGAAAATTGGACTTTTATCTATGGGGTCGGTTAAAAGATATTGTTTACGAAACTCCACCAACAACGAATTGGAGAGGCCATTCGTAGCCTGTCAAGAGCAGAAGCTGCTGTAATGTCCACGCTTGAGCGGCTCCCAATGCATCGAAGTCGATGGGAGACAATTCAAGCATTTAAGTAGGCATTAAGTAGGTACTTGATACCTACTTAAGTAGGCACAATCGGCCCGTTTTACGGCCATAAATAAAATTAATAAAAAGAATTCCGCAAATTTGGAATAATACCTTTCAAAAATAAGTATTATCGTATTAGATTTAATTTTTGAAATTATGAAAACTTTAAAAGTCATATTGTTGCATTTAATTTTTTAGAGAATTTTACAATTTTCTGATATTATATCAAAGAACGCGCTCTAGCGGCATCACTAAAAATTAGACATATTATAGGTAAGATGGATTTAGCGGAGCAATAAATGCTTTTTCCAACGAGACTAAGTTTATTAAAATCAGTTCAGTCATTTAAGAGTTACATCTGTTTATTTAATAAATCACTGAATCACTCTCCACCACTTTATTTTAATAGATACGCCAAACAAAAATTACTATAATAAATTTGAGATTTAAAAAGCATATAATTATTAGGTAAATTTACTAGGTGGATTTCAGTAAAAATTCAAATGGCGGTTAGGCACCCTGGCGGTCATCTTGCAAATTTGAAAACATTTTCGGCCACTTTAGTCATAAATTCTTTACCGCAACTCTCTACGACGAATAGTTTTCGAGAAACGGCACTTTGAATTCTTATCTGGTCACCCGGTACATACAGTTTAAGTTTAAAACGAGTGTGACTTGCCTCCTCGGTAGCTTGGAAGAGGTCGTGGTTTCGGGTTAATCTTTTACTGTATGTATTTTAAATTAATTTAAATAAATACTACATATATATATATATATATATATATATATATATATATATATATATATATTGCAGTGTATTAAATTGGCTTAAATTTTGGCTTAAATAAATATTTGTTTATATCAGTGATAGGGTTCTATTTAAAAAAAATTTAATTATAATTATTAAATTAATATGTGTTTGTGAATATTATAAAAAAAATTTATTTCACACCCGGAAATATTCATGTTAATAATTTAATAGTAATTTGCAATAATTTGTTTCACCGTGTAACAGGCTTCTACGGAGTTGGCAAAATGTACGCATGCGTTGCGTTATTTCTCAATTAAAATATGTGCTTCCTGTCAAAAATTTCACCAACGATCTATTACTTAGTGACTACAATTTTGATTTTCTTTATTTTAAAATTATTATATTTATGTTCATTACCTTTCCAGATATTGATACACGTCGTCGCACAATAAACATATACAAATTCAGAAAACAAAACATAAATACAGGACATTAAAAGAATAATCAATGCAATATTGTTGGGAGCAAAATAAACTCACATGTGTTGTTGTAATCTCCAATAAATGGTCACCTCAAGCTTGTTCCATATTACCATTGGATGTAAAACTTCTTTCCATTTAACGATGCTACTGCCTTCCTGTTGCAAATGGTACTGCTCAATTTCCATAAATTCATCCAGC
Organism: Vesta saturnalis; assembly: GCA_036346205.1. Classification (NCBI taxonomy): domain Eukaryota; kingdom Metazoa; phylum Arthropoda; class Insecta; order Coleoptera; family Lampyridae; genus Vesta; species Vesta saturnalis. Next base: position 514,163 of record JARFJB010001823.1, read on the forward strand.
TGCGATAACTTGTGATAAATCTTCTTTTTGGTAAATACGTTGCACTTAGGTAGTATGCTCATATACTTTTATAGTTGCACTTTTATTTTGCTTTGAATATTTAAATATTGATTTAAATGTTTATTAAATTATCGGATTAAAATTATTTTTATTCTTTGATAAAGTTTTATATTTATTATCACTTTTATTTTAGATGCCGATTTGAAGTTACTTTTATTTATAACCTCCATCACTTTCGAAAAAAAATAAACATCGCATCCAAAACATCAGAAGAATTTTATTTACATAAAAAAAATGCACATCAACCGATGTTGATACAAAATTTCGAATTGAAACAATACAATAACAGCGAAAATTATAACCGGTAACCTAAGTTTTAAGATTTGTTATTGGTTATATCGATTGTTTCTGAAATCTCAAACTCTACGTTGATCGCGGTTCACTTCCGATAATGTTAACGAAAATTTTTAACTTACATGTAACGAATGCACTATAAGCACTATGACTTTTTAGTCACACAAATTTAAACTTATAAAAAAATAAGAGTCAGAGAGTGAGAAATCAGGAGCAATTCTTTATATACTTTTCTCATGGATACCAAAGCTTTCAATTTTTTTTTACACTACCTACAAAAGATCCTTGCATTTCTAAACAAAACAATTAAATTTACTGAAACCTAAATTATGCCATAACTTTGTCAAATCGATTTGGATTTTCTTTTTAAATACATTTTTGAAATCAGGGCAAAATTTTGCATAAATAGACACCTAACATGCTATACTTCGCTTCATGAATTTACATTTTGACAATTTACTACCTAAAATTACTAAAATCTAGCAAATTTTATATCTTACAACTAAACTGAAGACATATTCAGCTTTTGCATAAAAAACTGTATAAGAATACACTTATTTCTACCCATTTTTCATAGTTTTAACATAATTTCTACTTCAATAGTTAAAATTTAGGTACATAACCCAATTTTTCTAAATTTATGTTTAAATTACATATTTAATGTTAAATTCTATGTAAAAATGAGGGAAACCTATTATTATATGCTTTTATAATTTAATCTAAACTTATCTTATCCTATATAAACTATAAATTTGAAAAATTCTTAATTATTGTACTTAACCTAACTTTATATAATTTAATTTTAACTTGCTTTTTAAACGTCTATATCGCTTGTAATGTTTATATAATATGTTCCTATATATGTCTCTAACACCAACACTGTTTTTCTGTATAGTTCCTAATTTTGTCTTTTCACACTTTCCCAATATTAGCATATTTAGTAAATTTTTGTACACAAATTGTAATTATATTGTAAATATCATATTGCACACATGTTGTTCAAGTTCTTAGCTATGTTTCTAAATCCCTATAACTTCTTAATCAGTTTTTAAACACTTAGTTTGTGAATTACCAATATACTGTCTTCGTAGCATAACCCTTTTTATAGATCGCAGAATTTTATGCATTGCACCTATTACTATACATGTTCTACACATTAGAATTATTGTACATCATGTGATCAATATCTGTTATGTGTTCAAATTCTTAATTAAATTGATTTAAATGTGAAATTTCTTATTTAACTTAAACGATACTGAACGTACACACTAATATGTATCGTGTTGACTTTTTTTACATGCTACTGCTTGCTTTTATCAATATAACATTATTGTGCAAACCCCACAAAGCCTGTTTTGTTGTATCACAATCATATTTTTATAGTCGTATACTATGCTTTCTCATAACGAAGTGTATAACTTCTTCGACTTTATTTTAAATCACATACTATATAATATTTAAGCTCGATAAAACTCAACCCCCTCTATTATACATATTTATAACCATCGCATATATATATATATATATATATATATATATATATATATATAGTGTAAGAAGCAAAAATACTCTACATTCAATTATTAATAATGCTACATATTCAGAAAAACAAATTACACAAAAACAAAAGAGCATCGCAAGACACATAATCTTTTTTAATGCAACGGGCACTTTCTTTTTAATACTCTAAAAGAGCTTTAAATTCTCTTTACAATGGTGCCAAATAAGTTATTATTATTTTGACAATTATAGTCACAATATTTTTTTAAAGTTTGTTTTCTGTATTCCTATAAATATGAACAAAACAACAAAATTGGAACAGTAGTCATGGGCAACAAATAAAAAGCTGTAACAGATACAAACTACACCACTACATTATAACTTAGAATCACGTGAAAACATGAATTAGATGAGATGTTGGAAGTGTCCCCATTATTTTGAACACATAATCGGGCTCTTTTTAGTAAATTTCTGCGTGCCTTTTGTAACATATAAGGAGTTATTTGACGGCAGACTTCAGTAATTCGATTTCTGAGATTCTCGAGGTTTTCGGGAGCTGTGACATAAACTTTTTGTTTAACGTATCCCCAAACGAAAAAACCCAACATCGAAAGATCGGGCGACCTGGCCGGCCAAGGTACTGTACAACCATTCGCTATCCAATTATTTCTAAACATTTGACGTAAAACATCTTTAACAACTCTTGAATTATGTGGAGGTGCCCCATCTTGCTGAAACCACATATCACGCCGAATAGCTACTAGTACGCCATCCAACAAGTCATGAAATTCATTTATAAAAAATTCCTGTACCTATCACCTCATAAAAATAAGGAGCCATTACAAAATCATTCACAACGCCGAGCCATACGCTAACAGAAAATGTATTTTGATATCTGCATGGTCGTAATCGTGTAGGATTTATGTCATCCCAGTAGTGGTCGTTTTTCCTATTGGATATATCATTTCTTGTAAAGCATGACTCATCGCTCCAAACAATGACATTAATTAAATGACTGTGATTAATCAGCCATTCACAAAATGTTATTCGCCGTTGCTGGCTTCCATCATTTAATCCTTGTACTAATTTAATTTTATAAGGCTTCATTTTGTTCCTTTTAAGTATTGAAGATATCTTGTAGTAGGTAAATCCTTAATCAACCACTGCTTCGCGTGTGGAATTCGGAGGATGCACTCGAAAGTACTCCAAAACAACAGTAGCTTCCAGTCTAGTAAAAATTCGAGGATGTGGTTGTCGTCGCTCGGGATACAAATTTAAATACAATTGCACTTGCCTCCAGCGTATTATCATTGCACCGAATAAAAACTCTTAACATATCCATTTTTTCATCATTTGTGTAATTATTAATTGCTTGCATTGTGACAGGTAATATTACGAGCACTGAACAATAATTTAACTGTCACAAACAATGTTCTAATATGGACAATTGTTTTTCATTTGTTTCCCAAGACTACTGTTCCAATTTTGTTGTTTTTGTTCGTATTTATGGAAATACAGAAAACAAACTTTAAAAAAATGTTGTGACTATAATTGCCAAAATAATAATAACTTATTTGGTACCATTGTAAAGAGAATATAATGCTCTTTCAGAATATTAAAAAAAAGTGCCCGTTCCATTTTAAAAAAATCATTTGTCTTGCGATGCTCTTTTGTTTTTATGTAATTTGTTTTTCTGAATATGTAGCATTATTAATAATTGAATGTAGAGTATTTTTTCTTCTTAAACTTTCTTTCTATCTTTTATGATAAAATATCTATATGCTTGGACACGTAAAATCAATCAGACTGTATATACAGAGAGTGTCCCAAATAGAGTAGGATAGTATGGGTATCTTTCTTATTATTAAAGATAGAGATTTGGTTAAATAGGCAATATTGTGCCATTTTTTGGGACGAGTTCGATTAGGTTGAGAAACATTTCAATTTCCGAACAGTTTCGAAATTATTAAAAAAAATCGCCGATTTCTAAAAACTCAAATATCTCCGTAATTATAAAAGATATGAAAAAAAGTTTCAGATCACAGATACTTACTTCGATGAGGCACACTTAAAAACGATGTCGAAATAAAATTTAAGATGGCGGTTTCCAAGATATTAATACCAACTTTCTTATTTTAAAATGGGCGCCATATTGTATTTTTACACAATTAAATGAGATTTATTTCTCTTTTGAACGATGCGTAACAACCTATGTACGAATAAAAAATTATGGGAAATATTAATTGTTATCAATTTAAATCAAGTAGCCATGATTAACAATTTACAAGTCAAAATTATTTATTAAACAGATTAAACACAACAATACACCGTGATATTAATAAATGCTAAAACCATGATACATATACAATGAATGTTCAAAGTGCTGGCCGTTTTCAAGTACACACAATCGATACCGTTTTACAACACTATTAGAAACTGTTCGCAATGTATTTCGATGAACACCGTTAAAGGCCGCCACCACTCCTTCACGTAGTTCTTCTGCATTAATGTAATGGTAATTACTACCATACACTTTATTTTTTATAGTGCCCCATAAATAAAAGTCCTGAGGCATTATCTGCGGATCTGGCTGGCCACTGATTAGGTGTGTTGGTGGCAATTACTCTTATCAAAACGGTCATTTAAATATCGGATAACATTGCCAGCATTATGTGCGGGAGCACCATCCTGCTGATACCATATTTGAACATTTTGCGCCAAAGGTAGATCATCTAATAAATCTTCAAGATATGTTTGCAGTATTTCCATGTAACGTTGCGCTGTTAAGGTTCCATCAAAAATTATAGAACCAACTAAACGATTTCCCAATATGCCACAAAAAACATTAAAGCCGAAACGAACCTGCTTGCGCCGTGGAACCACTATGTATAGATTTTCCTGTGCCCAATGGTGCTCATTATGACGATTAAATAATCCACAATTGGAGAAGTAGGATTCGTCAGTCCATAAAACTTGATTTATAAAATCACCATTTTCTGCAATTTTATTTAAAAACCATCTACAAAATGTTTTTCTACGAATATTATCATTTGGTCGCAAAGCCTGCGCAATGTGTAATTTATACGTATGGAAATTGTGTCTTTTTTTTCTCGACGATTTGGTCTTAGACACATTAACTTGAGCTTCAATTTCTCAAGTCAAATATTCGGATTTACTTGCACACAAGCTAAGGTTAATTTCTCATCTTTAGTAACCACGTTTATGTTCCTATTTGGCTTTTTAAGACATCCATAATGCTGCATATTTGAATCTAATCATGCAAATATTTTCACGTCCGGTTGCGCTCTGGAAAATTTGTTAGATGTTCTTGAGTAGTAATACGGGAGTTTTTGTAGCACTTTGTGTATGTACAAAACCTATCATATTGTTCATTTGTTGGAAAGGTCGCCATTAGAAATCATTAAAGAAAAAACATTTATTATAAATTTATCACTTAATAATACAACACAGCAATACTAATTATTTACACAATTACTAAACTAATACAACTTGGCAGTTAGTCGTGTTATAATAAATTTTGTTTTATTGTTAATCATGGCTACTTAATTTAAAATGAAAATAATTAATATTAAAGGGGAAAAAATCCCATTTAATAGTGTAAAAATCCAATATGGCGCCCATTTAAAATAAGAAAGTTGCTATTAATATCTTGAAACCACCATCTTGAATTTGGGGTTTTCACTTAAAACTCCTCACGCCAATATCTCGAAAACGAATAGAAATATTTAATTTCTGTAAAAAGTAATCAATGTATGGGGTCAAGTAGATATTTTTCAAAGTTTAAAAAATTCGACGCCTACTAAGAGCTAAGCGTCGCGACGCGTCGAAAATATAAATCGATTGCATTGACTTTGAAATTATGCTCATGCGAAAGAACATATTATTTATAAACTTTTTTGTTTTTTACTCGAACTTATTTATTTTACTCACTTCTGAGTTAAACTAATAAACAAAATTATTTATAATGTTTAGGTGTAATCGTATAAAAAATGTTAAATAATATTAATGTAAGTAATAATCAAATAATAAGTAATAAAGTAAAAATATGTTCTCCTTACTACACAAAAAATCAAATTGACTGGAAATACAACCATTCACCACTAATTGTGCCTTCGACTACAATCGGTAGATTAAATAGGGGGGGTTCTAATCTTATGATTTGCTTAAATACCACTAAATATGCTCGCTTACTTTCACTTAACATAAATATTAAAGATTAATGTAAAACTAATGAAATGATCTCGGGCACCAAGTTGTTTTTTTTTTGTTTTAATAATGTCGGAACAACTAAACCGAGTTATTTAACAATAAACTTTATCAAAATGTAAAAAAATAACAATATACCATTATGTTTATTGATAGAAGATGAGATGATTAAATAAAATATTTCTTAAAACTAATTGAAAAAACCTTAAAATACTAAAATAATCATTAAACATTATACCTGTACAATATATACAAAATCTTCCTGATGATCCCTCGTATTATAAAATATGTGATGCGGAAATGCATACGAAGATGACGTAATCCTTGTGTAATTGCGCAATATTTGCTATAACAATGCTTTTGTTATCAGCCACACCCAAAACAGGAATTATTACCTCATAAAAATTTCTTCTTTAATTTGGAATAATCTGTTTAATGCATTCTTTGGTATTTCCCAATAAAATTTGCAATTATAAAATGCAAGCGTACGCAACAGTAAAATTAATTGTGCAATCCAAGCAGTAATATTAATGTAAAAGTAAAAAAAAGAAAAGAAAATGCCTGAAAAGAGCAAATATTTTAATTTTTAGTATAACAAGTTAAAAGATATCTTACCATATAATTATGGCACTTTCACATAAAATTTAGGTAAAAATACCAAAACAATGCTTCCTGGTGCAAGGTACATCAGGAAGTGAATAAAATGGAGGCTTAGGAAGTAGGATGATGTCAGATGATGATGTATTGCGCAAAGGGTTAAGTTATGACGCGTTGCGCAATAATCAGAAAACAATTTATGGAAATATAAATCTTTACGAAAGTATGCACTATGAAGATATGCAAATTAAGTTGCCTACCTCATACCTACAATGTAAAATAATTAAAATTTTCTTGTATATACAACTAAATGAATGAAAGACCTTAAATTAAGGTATATTTTATACAACACAAAAAGTGGGTTGTTACATATTATTGCAATTAACTACATGATAAAACAAATTAAAAATTTTGTTCAAAATTATGTCCATCTGCTCGAATACAACTATCAAACACTTTCAACAGATGAGCTTGGGTCACTTGTAGGAGCGTCCTTCTTGTAATAGCAGCACACTGCACTAATTTTGTTAATAAGATCAGCCATATCTTCGATAGGTTCTTCATAGACAACGTCCTTTAGGTGACCCCAAAGAAAATAATCGGGTGGTGTAATGTCCGGGGACCTCGCCGGCCACCTTATCGGTCCATTAGTACCTAACCATCTATTGGGATATTCTCTGTCTAAATACCTAGTTACAATTTCGGCATTATGTGCAGGCGCTCCATCCTGCTGTAGCCACATATTCATTCTAGTCTCAAAGGCACTTCTTCTAACAGTTCCGGAAGTGTAGTTTGAAGAAATCTTAAATAGCGGTCTGCATTTAAAGTGCCTTTGTAAAAGTGAGGTCCAATAAGGAATCCGTTTAATATGCCGCACCAAACATTGATGCCAAAAATTTGCTGATTACCTCTTTCTGTAATCCAACGAGGATGGTTTTCGGACCAAAAACAAAAGTTGTGTCTGTTCACGATTCCATTATTATGGAATCGACTTTCGTCGCTCCATAGAATTTTCAAGAGAAAATTTGCATCTTGGCTATACCAATCGGCAAATCTTGCTAAGAAATCCAGTCCTCTAGCGGAATCACCTGGTTCTAATTTATGCACTAGTTTAGTTTTGTAAGGGCGAAAAGAGTTTCTATGTAGAATTCTCCACGATGAACTTATGGAAACACCGGTATAGAGAAGCAAAGTACTGGCCGTATTTTCTGATTAAAATAAGATTACTGGGTGTTGACTCAAAATCTTACAAAAAATCCTCTTTATTGATTTTTAGTCAAGGTTTCACTTGTGATCACCTTCTTCATCAGGACTCAAATAGTGAGTTAATTTTGCTAAAAGTTGTAAAATGTTGAGAATCCCAGCTTGAGTTTCTAATTGTACAGTAGTGTAATGTTGGTACTACGTCTACATTCTTTAATTATTTTAATTAAATCTTCATATTATTTTAGTCGTGTTGTGTTCTTATCTGTTACCCAGTTTTAACACAGCACAAACATATTTGAAATGTCTGGACCGATTGATAAGAAAATTATTAAATACGAACAAGAAACGGAAGTACAATTCAATTTTTTTTTTGCTCAGAAACATATGTTAAACTGTGGTCAAACCAAAGAAGAAACAGAATGTGATTATAATTGTGTTAAATATGAGAACGAAATTGAGGACACTGGAAATAATACAGAGGAAGACAAATCTTATTTAGTAAATGATGTGGTAGAAGAAAGTTGTTTAACCAACAATTACAAGTGTTATCATTGTACTTATTCAACAAAAGGGAAACAGACTTTAAGAAATCATCTGTTGAAGCACAATTCCAGAGATGCTAGATACAAATGTGACCAGTGTGTTTATGTAACAAACTATAGAAGTAAATTTAATAGACATAGTGCAATACATAATAGAAATATTGATTATAAATGTGATCAATGCAATTATTCAACAAATGTGAAATGCAATTTACGACAACATTTTGAAAGGCACCATTCAAGTAGTATTAAATATAAATGTAAGCAATGTCCTTATGTAGCAAATTATAAAAGTGAATTTAATAGACATATTGAAATTCATAATTTAAATACTGAATACAATTGTAATATATGTGATTATTCAACTAAAGTAAAACAAAATTTAGAGCATCACATTGTAAGGCATAATCCAAGCAGTACTACATACAAATGTCACCAGTGTATATATGTAACAAAGTATAAAAGTCATCTGAATAGCCATAACGAAATACATAATTAAGTATTAATTACATTTGTGACCAATGTAATTATTCAACAAAAGTGAAACGTAATTTACAACAACATCGTGTAAAGCACAAATCAAGTAGTGCTAAATACAAATGTAATGAATGTGTATATGTAACTTATTATAAAAGTGAACTTAATAAACATAGTGCAATACATAATTCAAATATTGATCACAAATGTGACCAATGTAATTATTCAACAAAAGTGAAACGTAATTTACGGCAACATTTTGTTAGACACCATTCGAGTAATATTAAATATAAATGTGATCAATGTCTTTATGTAGCATATTATAGAAGCCATTTTAATAGACATAGTGAAACTCATAATTCAAATTATGATTTCAAATGTGCCCAGTGTGATTATTCAACAAATGCGAAACAAAATTTACAAAAACATCTTAGATACCATTCAAGTAGCATTAACTACAAAAATGTGACCAAAGTTATTAAATAACAAATTACAGTAGTAAATTTAGTAGACATAGCACAATTCATAATTTAAGTACTAATTATACATCCTCTGTCACAAAATAAAACGGAATCACTTTCTACAAATGGAACCATTGAAGGCTTGTGATAATTTAGTCGGAACTTTCGTTACCAATCTGTCAAAGTTGGATGATATTTTAGTCAGTGGATGCCGAAATACAACGCCTAAAGTGACATTTGTTTTTGTGCATCAGTCGAAAAATGTAGAAAGAGTGATAATAAATTTTGTTTTTAAATTGGTAAAAATACTAGCAAAACGTTTGAATTGCTGAAAAAAGGTTATAGTGATAATTGTGTATCGAAAACACAAGTGTGTGAGTGGTTTCGACCAACGGAAGCAGGGAAGATATGCATGACATACAGGGTGTGCATTAGTGCATCTGATATTACCGAAGAAAACATCGAACAGTACATGATTTCGTGAAAGTTTCTAAGAAATCTTCTGTGTGATTCATGGAAAAAAAACAACAGTTCATCACATTTTAACCCATTAACGTCCATTGTACTCATGTAAGTACAGCCAATTAATTAAACTGGGGGCGTTATCTACTGATGAACATTAACATTTTCAATCAAAGAATCCATACTGGATATTATTTTATAACCAACAATCAGTCTCTAGTTGACGTTCATTGAGTTGGTGTAGTTTTGGAAGTGAAAGTAGTAAACAACTGCACGTTTTTGTTATTTTTGAAAAGGTAAATAGAAAATGTTATCTACTTTGATCTATAGAACCAATGGTCACATATTGTATTTAGTTGCAATGCTTGTTTCATTCTTAGCGACAACATACATATGTTGTGTCAAAATACTTAAGGCATAATAGTAGGGAAGCCCAAGAGGCTAAATTGGGATTTACTCGAGCGTCGTGGGGACCTATTGGATTTGAAAGAATAAATGATAGGAAGAATAAAAGGTTATATAAATTTTCACCTTTCAGTGGTGGGGAAGCGTCTACACGTTATCAAAAATGTAAAAAAAGCAATCACATGGAAATACTTGAGCGTATCAGATTTGATAGTTCAGGTATCCCAACGTGTCTCTGATAACAAAGGCATGTCAATCTACCGGTTTGCATGTTGGGGGTGGTCATACGGAAGAGCAGAAAGTGAAAAAAAAATTTATCCGAGCGCGTCAGAAATTCAAAGAGGATGTAAAATGCACCCATTCAAAAGACTGATGATATGGAAGTGACGCAAGCTCGTAGCGAATTTTTGAAAATGCAAAAAAAATCGCCATATTGAAATACTCGAGAGTGTCAGATTATTATACAGACGGTTCAGATGGATGTCTCAGTCGTGCTAATCCAAAATCTGACGATTATTCAGAGGGGTATTCTAAAGCTGACGGTTAGAAAAAAAATTTTTTTGTGCATTTTTTTTAATTTTGTTTGTTATTTTTGAATCACCAAATGTGACAAATGAAAGCAAGAAAACTTTGTAGACATAGAGAATTACAAATTATTTAGAAAAAAATATTAGGCAAATTAAAAAAAATGTTGAAAATAATATTTTTTTTAATCATCCGAGGAATTATCTATCGTCTTACTGCAGATCTACTAGCTCAATTGGGTCGCAACTATTAATTACAGCTCCCGTATCTGTAACAAGAAATGTTATCTACTTTGATCTATAGAACCAATGGTCACATATTGTATTTAGTTGCAATATTTGTTTCATTCTTAGCGACAACATACATATGTTGTGTCAAAATACTTAAGGTATAATAGTAGGGAAGCCCAAGAGGGTAAATTAGGATTTACTCGAGCGTCGTGGGGACCTATTGGATTTGAAAGAATAAATGATAGGAAGAATAAAAGGTTATATAAATTTTCACCTTTCAGTGGTGGGGGAAGTGTCTAACACAAAAAAATATTAGGGAAAATTAAAAAAATTTTGAAAATAATATTTTTTTAATCGTCCTCTTCATCCGAGGAATTATCTATCGTCTTATTGCAAATCTACTAGTTCAATTGGGACGCACCTATTAATTGCAGCTCCCGTATCTGTAACAAGAAATCGTTATAACACTTGACAACATTTTATTTATTTCATAAAAACATGTTATGAAAGTATTGAAAAGAAATTTACCTAATTCTGAAGAATCCCCTAGCTAGAATAACTGGTGTTATGACCACAGCTAGGTCATTTCCAATTTTCTATTTACATTTTTCCATCCGTAATCCGTTGGTGACTGGTTGATAATGCTTTGTTTGTGCGCATTCCTCCACAAACATGCAATATATCTTGTTCGTAATAAGTGCTGCCGTAACTCAGATTGATAAGGTGGCAAGCAACAGACGCCATAATTACGAACATTCAATGAGAAAGGCTGTGATGTATCAGATACCTTGCATGTCTTATTGAAGATTTCAATTCTAGCTTGGTTGACGACATCCGCCATTTTTTTCAAGCCATACAAGTGACATATAAATAAATTGTATAATGTCTATATTGAAATCGTCTGATCCTACATCTGCTAATGTCTTCTTAAAAATCGCTGAATTCATGAAAATTTGTAAAGGTTTTTTTATACCTCGTCTGTAAAATGCCGAATTGAATTCACATCCTGGTTTAGAGAACCATCAATATGGCATAGCGACAGCGGAACTGGACTTATTGGAAAACAAAGTACTTTTTCAAGATCTACGTTCGTGTATTGCGATAATGCCAATAATCGACCGAACAAATCCCGCTGCAATTTGACTTTATGTGCCTTCTGGCCAATTTTCATTTCCATGCAGGATTTTTTTTCAACAGTTGGTGAAATATTTCATAATTCATATTACATTCTGTTATAAATTTATCTCGTTGTAAAGTTCCGGCTGACACTGCGTTCAACAAGCGGTTTGCTGTCTATGGAGTGGTCGCCTGTCCAGTTGAAATATTGTACAGTTGATTTTATCTAATGCAGGAGCGAGTTGGCTCGTGGTCTGTTGGATACTGTGCAAAAAAAGACCGCTTTGTTGCGTCGATACTCCAAAACCGTCTCACATTTTTAATGTTTCTGACGTAAATTTACCAATTTTTTAAAGTGTATCTTCTCCACAGAAAACACACTGGATAGTATTTATCACTCATGTTTATAATGGATTGGAAACAATTTATTGAAATTCTGTTTTTCACAGGATATCATATAGTATCAAGTGAAAGGAACTATTGGAGATTGGATGAAGATTTGACAGTGCTCTGCGTGGTCAATGCCATGTCACACAACAGATATTTAGATATCAATATATATATATATATATATATATATATATATATATATATATATATATTGTAGTGTATATCTAGTATTAAGAAACATTTATCTATTTTTCCAATAATTATGTATTATTTCTAATGTATATTATGTCACAACTAGGTCAATATTACAAATTACAATCATGCTGAATAGAATAAGTTATTATTGCAAGAAAAGTCAGCTCTTTTTAAATTGTAACATGACATAGATAATAGGTTATAAATATAGCTCCATACAGTAATAAAGAGAATCATCAATCACCAGTTCACCAATCAATAGTTATTATAATACTCGTAGTGTTAGAGTACGAGTGAAGTGTAGGGTTAGAATATGTAAGAATACTCACATCATGTACTCACAATAAATATGTATCCCAATTCGAATCTGTAACTATTCACGTCAACTTAAAGTAGTTGTCACCTGGAAACCTTGTGTCCAAATATATCACATGGCGACCCTGCCAGTCCCTGCTGGTAGGAAAGAGGGAAAAAGGGAAGGGTATCCCTAACTAACGGTGGAGATATTGCAGCCAGTCCCTCTCATAGACAGGAATACATTATGGTTTTGTAAGAAAAAAAAGAACATATATATATATATATATATATATATATATATTTGTTAAAATGGGCAGTGAATCAAGCAAATCAACCAAGCGGGTAATAGCGGAGGTCAAACAAACTCAGTGCTACAACAAACGTCATCACCCTTATTCTTTTATTCCATAGTAATAACCCTAATGTGCGTTCTAGCTGTAGGATACATCATGTACAACAAATGTAAACAACAAATTAAGTTATTTAAAACTAATCTAATACAGGACAACCAACATTGTAGGGAAAGTCACAGTGTTATAAGCAGGAAACTTGCTGAATTAGAATGTATAAAAAAAGACTATAATGGGTTAATAATTGGAATTAATTATAAAGCGGATAAAGATCCTCAAGTAATAAAAATTAGAGAAATTTCAGCAAATATAGTTGCGTTATTGAGAGAATCGCGAAATATTTTAGAAGATAGGTTAGTTAGTAATACAAAAATTGTTAAAATGGGTACAGAAAGTTTTAGTTTAAGAACGGCAGCAGTATTACTGCATGAAATGGACGATACTGATGGTACCACTAAGAAATTAATAAACGCGATCAAATTATATGTTGACCTATTAAAAGAAACCGATAAGCAATTAGTACTCAAATATGTACTGGCAACACGCCTATCAGAAAACGCGCAAGCTAAGCTACTCGCTAACTATGAGTCAACAGATGATTTGATTAAAGATATGCAAAGTAAATTGTTCACACCGAAATCTGTAACAGCACTCAGTAGAATTACATAATGTTAAACAAAACGAGCAATCTATAGAGGACTTTGGTAAGGTTGTTTGCCAACTAATGTTGGATTTGACCATTACTGAAGCCGCAGGTAACAATGAAAAACGGACAATTCTTAAAGAAGTCAACGAAAGGTTGGCCATTAGTGCTTTTATTAGGGGTCTACAAAGTAATGAATTGCGGACAATCGTACGAGCTAGGAGTCAGAATAACTTAGCAGATGTCATAAATACAGCGATAATAGAAAGCAAGGAAGCACCAAATTCTCCGTCTCTAATTTTCCACACAAAGGTGCGTACTAATTATCAAAATTCTCGCGGTCGATTCCAAACACAACGATTTCAAAGTAGATTCTATAGGGGTTACCGACATCCACAAAACAATTTTTCTAATAACTTACATAATTCGCAGAATAATCATAATACCGGTAATCGTCAAGATTTTTCAAACTACAGAGGACACAGTCAAGGTAGTCGTATATTTGAACGCGGACGAGGACAAATGTCGCGTAATACACGCAGAGAAAACAACTATCAGAACGTTTATTTCGCAAATACTCATGATAACAATAACGAGGACCGTGAAAGTAAAATAAATCATAATCCGGAAGCCATTAGAAACCAGTTTTTTCGAGTCAGCGAAATGTAGATTTAGTACCGACGCTGCAATTATAAGTATGAATGGAATAAATTACGTACAACTGAAATATCGAGAAAATGACTTAAATTTTCTTATCGACACAGGTGCAACAATTAGCGTTTTATTTAAAAATTACATTCAGAAGGACGAATACATAAATTCAAATCAAAATATAACAATTAATGGTATTGCAGGTTCCATCAAAGCTCATGGTGCCGTAAATTTAAATTTAAAAATTCAAAACTTTTGCTTACAACACGAATTTTATATATTAGATCAGTTTGCAGACCATATTCATGGAATTCTGGGAAGTGATTTCTTCACAAAATTTTCAGCTCACTTAGATTACGAAAAATTTTTGTTTTCATTTTATGTGCAGTCTAATTATATTTCTTTAAGTATGCAATCCATGCACGATTGCTGCATTTTAATACCGCCTCGTTGCGAAGTTATTAGGTATTTTTCGGTTAAATGATTGCGTTGTTATGAATGATGAAGTGTGTGAAGGTGTGTATGTAGCTTCTACTATAGCTAAACCAATAGATAGTTTTATCCCCGTTAGGATACTCAATACGAATGACAAGGAAATTAGAATAAAAAATTATAAACCAAAAATCGAGACATTAGATAAATTTCATGTATGTACTTACCAACAAAACGACAACGGTTAATCGAGTACACAGAGTTTTAAAATTAATAGACTTCGAGTCATTAAATCAAGAAGAGCACGATTCTATAATTGTACTAAATACGCGGACATATTCCAATTAGATGACGACATACTCGGGATAACAAATATATCAACACAAAAGATTCATTTGAAACAAGACAGTTCCAGTGTATGTTAAGCCCTACCGCTTACCTCATACACAAAAAGACGAAATCAGCAGACAGATCGACAAATTACTTAAAGACGGAATAATTGAAGAAACCTGATCGGATTGGTCATCTCCGTTACTAATCGTTCCTAAAAAACCAGATAGGTTAGGTGAGAAAAATTGGCGAATGGTTATAGACTATCGATTATTAAATAGACGTATTGAAAACGATAAATTTCCTTTACCCTGTATTACTGAAGTTTTAGATTCATTATCCGGTGCAGTTTATTTTTCACATTTGGATTTAGCGCAAGGTTATCATCAAGTACCTTTGCACCCCGACAGTAGACCGTGCACAGCATTTACTACTGCTACTGGTCAATATCAAATGACGAGGTTACCAATGGGATTAAAAATTAGTCCTAGTGCATTTTCAAGAGTAATGACAATTGCTATGTCAGGATTAAATTATGAGTCATGTTTTATTTATTTGGATGATATTATTGTTTTTGGACGAAATCTATTGTATCATAATCAAAATTTAGTAAAAGTATTGCAACGACTACGTAATGTAAATTTTAAATTAAACCCAAGCAAGTGTATCTTTCTTCAGAAGGAACTTTTGTATTTAGGCCATGTTATTTCATCGGCGGGTGTTTTGCCCGACCCAGACAAACTAGCTGCTATAAAAACTATCCAGTGCCAACAGACGCCAATGCTACTAAACGTTTTGTCGCGTTTGCTAACTATTATCGGAAATTCGTAAACAACTTTGCTGACTTAGTAGAGCCTTTAAATCGTCTAACGCGAAAAAATTCTATGCTTAATTGGACATCAGAATGTCAACTTATTGGAGCACCCACCCATTTTACAATATTCAAATTTCGGGAGCGATAACCGTTTTATTCTTCGTACTGATGCTTCAGACCATACTCTGGGAGCCGTATTGTCCAATGGGAATGATAATCCTGTTGCTTATGCCAGCAGAACTTTGAATCTTGCCGAACGTAATTACCCAATCATTGAAAAGGAACTCTTAGCAATTGTATGGGCTGTTAAACATTTTAGGCCATATCTATACGGTAGACAGTTTGACATTTATACTGATCACCGTCCCTTAGTATATTTGTTTGGAATGACAAATCCCTCTAGCCGACTTACAAAATTTCGACTTACATTAGAAGAATATGACTTTACTGTACATTATGTTAAAGGAAAAGAAAATGCTCCAGCTGATGCCCTTTCTCGAATTTGTCTTGAGTCTCGCGAACTTAAACAACTTTCTAGTAAGGTGATTCACCACATTAACATTATGACACGTGCTCAACTTAAGCAGCAACGTACTTTAGAGGACGAAACTGACGATTTTAGGGACAATAGGATTGATACCTCTGGCATCGTAGAATTGCTTAAATACCCAAATAATTCTGTACTAGTACAACCCTTAAAAGACGACGACTTTAAAATGAAGAATCAAGATAATAAATTGTTTAAAAATGTGGTGTATATACCCGACACACACATAATTTATATTAGTGACACTTCTCCATCAGCGTCTGCATACGGTGTAACGTTGAGAGATTTAGTGAAGTGTTGTTAAATAAATAGCATGCAAATGATATGTATAATGAAAAAAGATTTAAACTGCGTAGTTAGTCAAGAAAAAAGGGGAATTATTGAATAAATAATTAAAAATAAAGAGGTAATCATAGTGATGGGTATACAAATATCTATAGTACCAAATTTAACTCTTATTACGGATCCACAGGATCAAAAATTAATACTTAATGATTATCACACGTTACCTACCGGAGGTCATGCGGGTATGAATCATATGTATCACAATATTAAACGAACTTATTATTGGCCAAAACTTAGACAAGATGTAGAAACTTACGTTCGACGTTGTGACGATTGTCAGCGATACAAGCATTCGATACCGTGTAAAGAACCAATGAGTATTACAACCACTGCTACTTCCGCATTACGGAAAATATGTGTCGACTTGGTAGGACTACTCCCACCAGATAATCAAAATAATAAATATATTTTAACATTACAATGCGAATTAAGTAAATTTGTTGAAGCATATCCTTTACCAAACAAAGAAGCACATACGGTCGCTTCTGCCTTTGTTACTAATTATATTCTTAGGTATGGTGTCCCGTACGAATTGGTCACGGACCAGGGAACTGAATTTATGGCAAGTACTTTTAAAGAAATTTGTAAATTATTGCACATTCGACAACTAAATTCAACCGCGTACCACCATGAAACTTTAGGCGCATTAGAAAATTCACATAAAACATTGGGTGCTTACCTTCGCATCCAAATGGCCAGGTATCCAGGCTCTTGGTGTACTTGGGTACCTTTTTCTTGTTTCGCTTTTAATACTAAAACAATTCATTAGATCCAAACAGACCAGATCTGGCTACAGAAATTGGTTGTTATGCAGCTCCAATGGCTACTGCCATGCTTTCGATCATACCGTGGAGTTGATAAAAATTTGACAACAAAAAATACCCCTGGGTTCTAAAGTAGTTTTAAACCTTTTAGAAGCTGTTTCTATCCCCTCTGATCATATTATCTACTTTGATAACTATTTTTCTAGCTGTGACTTACTAATAAAATTAAAGGAACAAGGTTATCGTGCTACAGGAACTTTAAAAAATGATCGTGATAAAATGTCCATTAACCGATGTTAAGTTGTTTGACAAAAAGAAAAGCGGGTACTAAGAGTTTAAACATGCATAAGAAAGTGATTTTGTTATTGTAAGATGGAAAGATAATAAGACCGTAACTATAACCTCGAATTTTGATGTATTGGAACCTCTACATACAGTAAAATGCTGGTCAGTTGCAGACGGACATAAAATTGACATAACATATCAATAGGAGGAGTTGACTTCCATGATCAATCAGTAAACAATTGCAGAATATCTGTCCGCGGAAAAAATGGTGGTGGGTTTTGTTTATGAATATGCCCAACATGGTTATGGTAAATATATGGAGACTGTACCAGTTATTTTCAGAGAGTAAAATTTCCCTACTAGACTATAAAAGACAAATTGTCCACCATTACCTAACGTGTTACAATAAATCACAAATCTCAGCAAAAAGATATTTTGTTTCCAAAAAAACTTTCTTGGGCGTTAATGAATTAACTGAAACGCGTTTCAATAGCTACGCTATTATCATCAGCGGTCAACTGGTGACTAATGATGACCAAAAATTGCACCGAATAAAACACGCTCAAAAAGACGAAAACTTCTTAATAATTATTGTAAGTGGTGATGAAACATGCTGTTATCAACACGAACCAGAGCAAAGCCACTTTAAATTATCAAACTAAAAACACTTTCATTTTCAATACATTAGTACTTATAAAAAAAAACAGTCTTTATATTTTAATCATAAATGGTTCTTTAATGTCTTCAAATTTAACATTTCCAAGAGGCTCGGTTAATATGTCCACAATTTGAGTTTGTGTGGTGCAATATTTTATATCCACTATGCCTTCGTGTATTTTTTCATTTATAAAATGAAAACGAACATCTAGATGTTTGCTTCTTCGGTTGAATTGTCCATTTTTAATTAAAGAAGTCGCACTTTGGTTATACACAAATAAGTTTATTTTAATGCCACCACCAGTAAGTTCACTTGTTGAAGATCTGTTTGTTTTGGTTGAAACAATTCCTGGCAGTATGCCCCAGATTTCCACATGTAAAACATCTTTCTTCCGTGTGGTTTTTACAAAATTCTGTATTGTGTAGCGTGTTGTGTAGAATACCACTTCATTTTAATTGCTTTTATTTCTTGCCTCTTTTTGTAACAGTTTTGAAGTTAGGTTATCAAGTGTCTTTTCGTTTTCCGCAACCTATTCCCACGCTGTTATGAAATGACAGTAATTTCAAGTTGTGGATAGTAATTTCAAATTTAAAATTTTATCGTTCATTTCTTGTTTCGCTGCTCTAAGATTATGAGCTATGTTCTTAATTTTACTTATGTGTACATTTATTTAAGATCCTTTTGCATACAAGAAGCTGTAAAATTGCTGTAACATATTACATATTTTATCGGAATTACTGTGTTCATATATGTTTTTAAGGCTATCAAACATTGGTTTTGATGTTTCACACTCCATTATATGCATCATAACCTTTTTATCTGTTGTGGTTACTATTAATTTCTGTGTTTTTGTATCTTTTTTACTCGATTTTGCCATTTCTTCAACACTTGTTAGGTTAGAATATCATTTTTCTCCATTTACTATTTCAAACAGTTCAGATACTTTGAAAGCAACCACTATTTGAAATTTCCAAACTTGGTAGGAAGTTTCATCCATTAATTTTTTGGTGTGGCAGATTTCATCTAACGCTTTTTTTTTCTAACCAGCACTAGGCTAAATTGGAAATCGAATTCACGTATTGAACTCGGAATTCCCGATAAAACGGCAAATGATACACAAATTTGTTAATCATCTGCCCCCTCTCCCAAAAGTACTTAGATTCGGTAAATAACAACTCATTATTTCACATGGAAACTCAACGATAAAAAAAACAAGAGACTGTAAATTCAAAGAAGCACGAAACATGACAACACTACTAACGACTGTAAACTGAGTCAAATAAGTTCTCAACAATATTTACAAAAGCCTTCACAAGTCAGACTAAGTGGCTTCCATATGACCGACTTTAGGCAAATAGCTTAATTAATATATATCAAAAACTCCAGACCGTCTACGTATTTATACATTTGTACTAAACAATTTAAATCTCTACGTAATTTCTTCATTAAAACAATATCTTTTCTCTAGCAATTACAAGTAGACAAAAATAAGTATATTATTCATGTTTACTCAAGATTTTCATACAATGTGATACTCTCTCCGCTAGATATTTTTCCTCGAAAAATATCCAAAACAAAACTAAGGCAGCCTACAAAGAAAAGAAACTAACCTAAACTTATCAAACTAAAACTAACCTACCAGAAAAACTAATTAGGTGGCCACCATAACTAACCTACCACTAAAGCTAACCTAATCCTGACAATTCTAGTCTAACGAACAAAACTAGAGCTAAGATGTACGAAGGTGTACGTAAATTTTACGGTATTAACTACGTGTTACTTCCCGCGCACGACGCTAGGTGATCTATAATGTCCACAACCTGAAACAGAACGGCAGCAACAAACTCCAGCTTGGCCACCGTGCGTGAATCGGTCCGGCGCCAAGGGGATTTTCGAACACTCAATCCATCGAAACACTGGAGGGTGTCGCCACACCCTCCCAATACGAAAAGAAAATAAGAAAAAGCGGCGGTGTATGGGTTACGGGCTGAGTGTCTTGCCCGTAACAGGTAATTTGCCGTCCGAACGTGGGGTATGTTTGTATTTGGTTTGGTTGGCATGTGTGTTGACGCATCTGTGTTTTTGCGAGTGCATGCTTTCGGGACTCGTAGTTTAGTTTGGATTCCCAGATTATGGATTTTTTGAATTCTAAGATTTTTATGTCGAGTTTACGCACTTATTTTGTGGAGTTTATTATGTTGTGTGTAAAGTTACGTTGGAGTATTTTTGAATATATTTCGTAGTGTTCATAATTTTGGAACGAGTTTTGGAATTTTTCGTATTACGAATTTAGCGAGTTAGGAGCTTACTATTTATCGTTTTGGCATTTATTAGTCATTCGGATAATTTAGTTTTGCGAATAATAACATTTATTTTGTCGTAACGCTTAAATGTGTATGCATTTTGGTTCGAGCGATAGGGTTTCCATTCATACCTTTTCGATTATGAATTGTTGTTTAGCGTGTGCTTTGGCAGAAATGTTGTTTATCGACGTTTTTGAGCATACCGTTACCGGATTTTTTGTTCTCTTCATTTTTCGTAGCATTCTTAGTAGGATGATCTATTTGAAGTTACCCGATTTTGACTACTTTCGATTTTTGTTTTGGATGAATGAATTGACCCAGGGTGCAAGTTTTGGAGTTGGCATGCGGTCGTCGGACCTCTGCAAAATCAGCGAGAGTGAATGCGACGTTTGGTGGTAGTACGTCACTAATGCAATTTTTTTTATTTTCTCGTAGAACGGGGTGGTGTATGCTAACCCCTTTCATCGCCATTTCTTTTCATTTTTTTGCACTGGGGGGGGGGGCGGTTCTATGGATTGAGTTTTCAGAAGTCCCCTTGGCGCCGAGCCGCCTCACGGACGGTGGCCAAGCCGGAGTTGGTTGCTGCAGCTCTGTTTCAGGTTATGGGCACTGTAGACCACCTAGCGTCGTGCGCCGGAGGTAACACGTAGTTACTATTAAAGGTATCGCGAGGGGTCTTTCCCGACCGATGCTACCGCAAAATTTCCGTACTTCTTCGTACACTTTATCTCTAGTTTTGTTCGTTAGAGTATAATTGTCAGGATTAGGTTAGCTTATATGTATATATGTATTATATATATATATATATATATATATATATATATATATATATATATATATATATATATATATATATATATATATAATACAGCGATCTCCTAAACCGTAGAAGATACGGAGTCGGTTAAATGGGGAAAAAGATTGGTGTTTTGACGGACAACACAATGATCTAAAGGAGTTAAAACATGTTCCGGAGATATTGGACAAAATCCGAAAATGGTCAATGTCGTTTTTTAACTCTAGTGGTATTATTTTAAAAGCTATTAAAAAATGTATATAAGCTTTTTTAATTAAATGGAGTTTCTATAACTTCCCGTGCCAAAAATTTCATTGCGACGTTTTGCCTTTCCAGGGCCACCATCAATTTATTTTTTTAAATATGGACCTGGATTTTTTCGGCAAATTTTCGTAGTAGATAAACACATTGATGACATACTTGATTATTCCACTAAGTTTCGTCTATGAAAAATCAATGGAGTGTTTCGCAATTTTCAATTAAACCAATTACAAAAGGGCAATCGTCTGTTAGAATCGCCTACATACAATTTTTTGACTTTTCGGAACTTAAAAGTGTGGTACTGTCTATTATGAACTGAATAACTAGCCCGTTCCATCTTTGGTACATTTGATCCAGCACCTTTTAAGCGCCAGCGCCGATCTCTTTGTACAAATGTCGGCCGCTTTGTATATTTGCCGACAACACAGGTGCATCTTGCGATTAGTTATTCAATTCAAAACAACAGTACCTACTGTTGTTCAAAATAAATGTTTAAGTTTTTAATTGTTACTAAAAGCAAAGATTTAAAATTACCAATAATTTAATTTTAAAATTGCGTAGGTAACATTGTCGTTGGTTTAACAGAAAATTGCAATATAATCCATTATTTGCCCAACAGAAGTAAATGTACTAGTAATGGGCTGGTTAAGCATAGAAATTGATTTTTCTTAGTTTCTACCTAACTTATTGAGGCCACATTTTTACTAGATATTGTTTTATTTGTACTTTTTTCTAAAATTGATTATAATATATTGTACAGTGAAGCATTCGTTTAAAAAAAAATATTTTTTAAAAATATTTCACTGAACCTAAATTGGGCCGGATTGTTGTATAAGATTTTATAATGGGCCCCCCAACCCAATAATGGGCCACTCTATTTACAATGCAAAAACTAGTCAAGTTACAATTACAACTTGTTATTAGGTACTACCGTTTCACAGGGTTACGGTTAAATAAGTAATTATAAAAAAGAAATATTTTTATTAGATAATAAGTATAAGAACAAAAGAAGTTGTATTATATTATATCGATTAATGATCTTAAAGTTTTATATAAAAAAAGAAGTTATTTCTCTATTACATTTAATTGCTTCTTGAAAACATATATTAACTGCCTATCAACAATTTTCATGTCTGGTTGAGGAACGAGACATTCAATTTCGTCTTTCGAGATTAAAGAAATGTCATTGTCAATTAGAACAAATTCTGTTTTCGTTTGGTTGCATGACCTTAATGCGTGTACTTTTAAGCCTTCAGCGCTTTTTTCTTGTACCACACAAAGGTATTTAAAAGTAGTAGTACTCCTTTTACCACCCATAAATTTAATTATGTAAAAGGCGCCTTCGTTGACATCAAAATGGCATTCATCCTCCCAATCTGAGTTATCTGTGGTTTCTACCCACGGAGAATCATCTGACTCTGCATATCTCACAGAACAAGATGATGAAGATGAAGAAGGTGACGGTGGTGGTTTCTGTTTCTTCGCCTTTTTTTTTCTCAACTTCTTTACGTTTCATCTCCCGTAACATTTTCCTTTTTTGTATCTCTTCAGCTTTCGCCTTTTTCAAATCGTCCTTTTTTTAATAATAGGCCATCATTTGCGTAGAGGTCACCACAGCAGGTAATTTTTCTAATTTTCGTTTCTTTCCTTTGTTACTAGTTTCCTGAGTAGGCCAAATAAGTACTCTTTTAAATGGAGAAGGTAGTAATGGGCCTGTAGTGGTCGATGTGCGCGACGGCCCAGCAACTGCGATATCTCTCTCAGGAGTTAGTAGAGTTGCAACTTGCTTTACTACCTCCGCCTCGACTGCTCCGCCGAAAAGTGGTGTTGGTATGGGCTCTTCGAAATCTACGGTAATATGTTTCATCCTTAACCAAATATTATATAAAGATGTATCTTCAACATCTCCTTGCCAATCACCTATATTATCATTGAAGCGGTCTATCTTTTCTTTACCTATATTTTATTCCAATATTTTTAAAAAACTTATATTTTCTTTTTCTTTCTCACTTTCAGGTGTTCTACTAGTGGTTTGTCTTGATGGCAAGGTTCTACCAGAAACTTTTACTTTTGTAGGATCCCACGGCATCAGACCACACGCTTTGAACCCGTTAATTATGGTCTCTTTTTTAAGGTCATCAAGCACACTCTTTAAAAGAATGGGAAAATCTAGTTTTGTAACTTGGGCACCTACATTATCCATCCTCCACTGCATCACTCTTTTTCGCCACTCGTTTTTCAATGTGTAAAAAACAGCAACATCCATGGGCTGAATCAAATGTGTGGCATTTGGATATAGCACCACAAGCTCAATTTGTTTTTCAATACAAAAGGTAGTTAACGGTAAAGAAAGATGTGATACGTGTCCGTCCATAAATAAAATAACTGGCCTTTTAATATTATTTCCAGAGAGCCATGGCTCAAAAATATTACAGATGTATTCAAAAAATGTTTCTTGCGTCATCCATCCATTTTCCGACTTCCCAATAGCCCAATTTGATGGCATTGATGAGGCAATTGACGGTGGTATTCTTGAGTATCTGAAATATAAAACAAAAATTAACTAAAAGTCTGAACGAAAAAATTTCCCAGTAACTACATATTCTATTCAATATATACTGACCTATAAACTATCATAGGAGGAGCGAGATCACCGGCTGCATTAGCAGTGAGTAGCACAGTCATATTAAACTTTTCATCCGCCCCCGCTGATGTATAAACGGTTTTAGAACCCCTCTCAGCTAGTACCTTTCCTGGTTTGGGGTTTAAAAAAAAGGCTGTCTCGTCGCAGTTATATATTCGGTTTCTCTCTTCATCATTGAATATGTCTTCAATTTTTTCCTGTTTAATGTACTCCCAAACTTCTGCAAACCAGGTAGTAAGATGAAGCTGAGTAACTGCTCTTCGTTGGACAGTTAAGTTTTGGCTTTCATATTCTGAAAGTTCTGGATGCCGTTGTTTAAATTTTTCGTATCATTTTCTGCCAGGTCTTGCATTGCCACGGAAAGTAATGTTGAGCTTCTGCGCCAATTTCCCCACACTGAACAAGAAACTTTCTGTGTTGATTGGAAAACCTGCCTTAGCCATGGTTTTTACCCAGTTGCACAATATAACTTCTTGTTCGGCAGTAAAAATGGTCGGTGGTCCCATTTTGGTAGCCAAGACTGCACCCTCTTTACTTTTCCTTGTTAAAGTTGCCCTTGGTATATCATATTTTTTTGATGCCATTCGTAGACTCATGCCTTTCTTCATATTATCTAAAGCTGCTGTACCATTCCCCTTGGAATGTTTCCTATAAGACTTGTGCCCGTCCATGATGCTAAAAGAAATCGTAATATTCTTATTTGAACCATTAACCAGTTACTTAATTATAATAGTTAACAGACTTTCATGCCCCTGTAACGGGCCTAGATGTAGCTCCTATATTGGGCCGAGGGCCCATTATTGGAGCTAGGTGACTCATCAAACATTTATTTATAAAAATCGAATTGGTAATAATAGAGGAATGTATAGAGAAGGTATATAAAGCTTTTTGAAAAGTTCTTAATTTGGGCCGGGTGGACCAATTTAGGAACACTTCAACAATTTTTTGTTCCTATGTTGGGCTACCCCATTATGTACTGGAAATTTTGTTTTTTGTGTAATGCAACATTAATTCTTTATCCGCTGTAAAGA
>JARFJB010001823.1:545000-625000 GCA_036346205.1 Vesta saturnalis
TTGATTGCAACCATGAATTGCACGGTAATGATTTCCAGAACAGATTACATTTTTCTGAAATCATGTGTGGCAGGATTGATGAAAATCTAAAAATTAAAAAAAAATATATAGTTCACCATGTGCAAAAGTGACGACAGCGGAAATAGGCATAATATACAATATTATTCTATTGACAATCCACACTGGTTGAGAACAAAGGATTATCAGAACCGATGGTCGCTGAACGTTTGGGGAGGAATAATCGGTACAAAAGTGATCGGTCCATATTTATTTGCTGATGTTCTTACTGGTGCTCAGTATTTAAGTTTTCTACGACATCAACTTCCCTTCTTATTGGAAGATATCGATCTCATGACAAGAAGAGACATGTGGCTACAGCAAAACGGTGCTCCGGTGCACTATCACAGAGTGGTTCGCCAATATCTGGACAGAACTTTCCTTAATGGATGGATAGGTAGAGGAGGTTCCATTGCTTGACAATCTCGGTCGCCGGACCTGACGCCAATAGGCTTTTCCCTTTGGGAATATCTCAGAGAGAAAATGTATGTGGTAAAAGTAACATCAGAAGATATCAAAGCTCGTATTCTCAAAGTATTAGGGAAAATTCAAGTCGAACTATTAGACAAGGCCAACCTGTCATTTGAACGGATGTGTATCGATGAGAACGGCCTATTCAAACATGTTATGAAAATTTGCTGTATTGTACCCATTAATCTCATAAAGTGTTTATTTTCTAACCATTTTGTCGTGACATTGAATAAAAAATTAACTGGGGTACTAGCCTACTTGATTTTACCAAAATTATTACAACTTTGAACCCGGCCTTAATTCAGACGTTTATCGTTAAAACCTAGAGAAATATCCGGAATTCACTAGACTAACCTTAATTAACGGAGAGCTTATCGAAAAGGTCATCGAAATGTGAAAAAATAAATAGGTTGTTCCATTTGAAAAAATGAAGTAATCTGAGCTTACCCTGAATTTTTATCTTTTAGCTCTGTATATTGTGTGCATACTAGAAGTAAAGTTGTGTATTATTTGAAGCTAGGAGTTATTGTGAAACTTCTCTTCTCTTCGCGAATGTGAGGTATTCTCCTAATAAAAACGTGAATAACTCTGGAATGGAAGGAGGTAGAGCAATAATGACGCATGCAAATACGCATTATTTTTGTACAAGGAAACTAAAAACATTAATATACCGGGTATTCCATTTAAACAAACATACGTTTATTGCAGCGTTCTTAGTAGGACACGCTCTATATATTGAAAATATGTTTAAATTGTGCACCAAAAACATATCTATGAGATGGCGAAAACCACAAATCGATATATTGAATAGTAAACAAGCTATGGACCATATATATATATATATATATATATATATATATATATATATATATATATATTTACTTCATATCATTACTGCGCTACTTTTAGATGTGTAGTCAGCACCACGAGAATTGCGTAGTTACTGCACTAGCGCAGTAGAGCACTTTACGAATTTTCCATTTTATTACTTTTGTGACCTTTGAAATTGTTAGAATATGCTAAATAATGTTGCTGTTTTTTATAACTGCTTTGTACGGCTAACATAACCTCATTCAAAATCGTAATTATTAGTAATACAAATATAATAATTAAATTTCATACAGCGTGGGTCACCCTGTATACACACACACACACACACACACACACACACACACACACATATATATATATATATATATATATATATATATATATATATATATATATAAAGCATGATCCAGATTGATATTGTTATCAATAATGTATCCTAACACAGTGTAAGTTGTTTATCCGCTGGGGTCATGAGCGTGCGTAAATACGAATGTATAAACTGTCATAATTTGCTTCCTTGTGTTCTTGTTGTTTTATTTGTCTTTTTATTGTTCCTGTAATTCACGTAAAACTATCTTTGTCAAGACAAAAGCCGCATATACTTGATTGATTTATCTGGTAAGTGAATACAGAGTTATGTTGAGAATAAAAATAAAATGTGTATAATTTTGAGGTTATAATGTGTCATGTTTTCGGATGAACACAATAAGTTTATCAGGGAGACTTATTTTCGATCTGGGCAAGGTGGGGTTTGGAAATATTCGCAAGTTTCTTGCTTCGAGGAATTCCTACAACGCTTCGCCAAAATCGACGTTACCTACAAAACATTCACACAGCTTGTTCAACGTTTTCGTGACACCAGCTCTGTATCCAAAGGTCAATCTCCTGACAGAAGACCTGTACTTGACGAAGAAGGCTTAGAAGATATTCGGGGCGATTGGAAGCCAGCCCCAATAAATATTTAAGACGATTGTGTTCTCAAAGTGGTAATTGAAGTAAAATCTGTTTTTATTATTAAATGTTGATTATTTATTAATTGTAATCTGTAAACTTAAAATCCCTATGTATTTATTGAAACTCCATTACATCCAGTTAAAACTGGAGTTTGGATTGCCATGTCAAGAAGGCGAATCATTGGACCAATTTATTTTGAATGAAAATATAAATGCCGAAAACTGTCAACAATTAATACTAAGACC
Source organism: Vesta saturnalis (assembly GCA_036346205.1). Lineage (NCBI taxonomy): Eukaryota > Metazoa > Arthropoda > Insecta > Coleoptera > Lampyridae > Vesta > Vesta saturnalis. Next base: position 547,559 of record JARFJB010001823.1, read on the forward strand.
TTTTATTGAACAACTGCACGACGACGAGCATCAAAATGGGCATTTCCAGCAATATTCCGCAACAGCCCATACGGCCCGTACAACGTTGCCATATTTATCACAATTTTTCGGTGATGGAATAATAAGCAAAAATAGATGGGCACCACGATCTCCCTCCTTGACTCCGCTCGACTGCCTTCTCTTTGGTCATCTTAAAAATGTTGTGTATGCAAATCCTTTGCATACGGTTGAGCAGTTACATAATACCACAGTGAACGCCGTTAATGCAATAACCCCACAACAGTTAGCAGCCGTCTTCGACAATATCAAACGTAGAGTAAATTTATTCTTAGGAAGGAATAGACAACATTTTCAGCTTTCGGATATAAAGAGCCATTCGCCTTTACCAATTTCTTTCGAATTAATTATTTGCTAATTATCTTGTTTAATTAAAATGTTACAGAAATAATGAATTTTATATCCCCTCCGACGTTAAAAAACATCGAAAGTTTTTCTACGTCAGAGTCCCCTCCGGACTTTCCGCCAATCTTGACCTGAAGATCCCTGCAAAGAAGCCGTCCCCGCCTACCGCGGATTCTCTACAAAACCGCGAGACGCGCTACTGTGCTAACTGCTTGTGTGTCGGTGCGGTGCCGCGACCTGCTTATGTGTCGGGCCGTTCCGTTGACATCTGCTTGTACGCAGATACGTTCCGCCGACGCTACCTACGCGTCGATCCGTTCCGCCGACGCTACCGAAGAATAAAGAAGCCTGACCGGCGCGCCAGCCGCCCTTAATCGCATTACGTTGTTCCGCCGATCGTCGAGTTTGTCAGAATATTCATCTCTTACCGTCGTGCATTATTTATCGAGATACCTCGACCACAGTCACCTGAAAATTATCTCCATATAACCGAGCTGCTGGTCGATGTACTCTGAGGTTAAAGGCACGTAAGTTTTTATTGCAGAGCATTACCCAATACGCAGACAGAACGATGTTTCGCCGGGCTAAACGCCCGTAGTCATCTTTCATTTACTCCGTTGGAAAGAAAGGTTGTACCACTCATACGCCACCCACAAGGCAAAACAAGTGATAAAAACCAGAAGTGCCAGCAATCTGCAGGTAACATTCCTGCCAAATGTCACTTGTAGATCTCGTAGTGATCCCCCCAGTTCTATGAAGATGCTCCGCGTTTACGTCCGGGAGTTTTACATTTAATCTCGCCAAACGTGAGTAACCGCTGCTATAACTGATCGCTTACCGCGATAAATCCGTCTTAAAGGAGTAATCTTGGTTTAAGAAAACCTCATTCGTCCTGATTGCTTATTGCCATAATCCAGACATGAGGGAGAAACCCTTATTCAAGTCTGCTGTACCTGAAAAACAAGTTAGTTTATCCCGTACCTGCAAATCTGTAAACTAAATTGTCATTATTGAACACAGCCTTGACCTAGCACCATGTAGGTAGCTACTCGTGACGCAGTCGAACAGAGAAGCCCAAGGAGTTGGTAAGCGTGCTCGCTATCCGCACCCAGGATATAATACGAAAGTATTCATTTCACCCCATAGAGTTTAATATCTCGCATAACCGCCATTTCTGGTTTTAATACCATTTCTGCTAATTACTAAATCTAATTAGGCTAGATCTTAATGCATCATAATTAAGATTCTCCTGTATATAATTTATATAAAGAACTAGCTAAGAAAACTCTGTACATATTAATTAGTTTCTTTAAATCCACGATAGTAAATAATTCGAATAGCTCCGTTACCGTAGTAATAAAATCTCTTGCGAATTAGAACATTTGTACAAGGTAAATTACACGCGAAATCGATTTAATTTAGTAAAAGCGTTTTGCATTTCGAAAAAAACGTAAATATTTTGAATTGGTTAAAATACATATTTCGTATTTAATATTATCATTCCGTAACAATTAGAGTATATAGCTCAGTAGTTAATGATCCAAAACCCGGTACAAATTAATTAATTATTTAATACTTCGTTGGTAAATAATAAACCGTACGAGTTATATTTTATATTGTATGAAATATAAAAATCCAGTTCATAGAAATTCGCGGTAGAAGAGTGCATTTATTCTGTACAAAACGTGAATATAAAAACTCGCATGCGCATAAGCGTTACTTAAAGTATTGATTATAGGATTGACCTTCTAGCAAGCAGCGTGGACGTTACCTCCGATATCAGGTTATAAGGGCCGGCTTCAGAATTATTTAAATAATTGCGAAAATTCATTTTAGTTAGGAATTTTGTTGGGTCTCAAATAGGTTAATTAAAGGTAATATTAAATTCTAGTAACGATATTTTTACAGAAGCATCCCAGAATCCAGTAACCGGCGAACTGCACCTCCAGGGCAACCACGAAGGCCAAGCATCTCTCTGGGAATATATTTATTGTACATATTTTTTTTTATTTTAAAGGTAATAATTGTCTAAGTTAAAACATGTAATATTGTAATGAAATAGTGTGTACAGTGATAAGCCCCAAATAGCATCAGAAACGAACCACCCCTTCTCTTGCAAGTACAAGAACCGATTAAGCTAGTCTGAGGTAAAATACAGTAATCTCCATTTATTTCAACGGAAGTGGAGACTAGAATCTGTCTCCGTCATCATTCAAATTAAAACTAAATTTAAATAAAAACATTCCATTTACTTATTGGCATTTTTAATAATAACATTAAGGTGGAGGTAGTTCAACAATCAAGAAATACAGACTATTTATGTCCTTTAAAATTTTGCTATATTTATTGTTGATATATTAACTTTTGAATGTCCCGCCCAATCAGTAATATCCGTAAATGAGATAGGTGGAGGATAGCTTTTTTGAAGTAAGGGGGCCACTTCAATGAACCTGGATCAGTCTGTGTATATATATATATATATATATATATATATATATATATATATATATACTACAGTAATACCGCTCTGGGTTCGAACCTTTATATGTCCTCACTTAACATAATATTTTGGCTCACTGACAAATAATATATTGTCTTAAAATGAAGGTACAAACGTGTATAAATTTTTCATTTATTCATATGTGCGGCCTCAGCTATATTAAAAAATGGTTGCGGTTTGCCATCCTTATTTTACATTTATGTTATTTAGGTAATTCCTTAATGTTACTTACTTCACGTTGTGAGAGTAGGCCATGTTTGGGCTATTTGCAAGGAAATGAAAACAATTTATTTTGGTAAATAGGTTCAGAAAGAATCTATCTACCTCTTTCTCGAATTTTATTGATTTGCATTGGAAAATAAAATGTTTATGAAGGTTAAAGTCGTGTAAAAAAATGATACGATTTGTAGTAAGTACCTTTGGTAAATAAAATTCAACAATTTTACAACTACTCCAATTAAACACTTAGAATTTACATATTTTAACAACAATATATTAATTGTTAAATAGCGAATATGTTAGGTAAATCGGAACCACCAATGTTGTAAAATAAGCCTTCAAAGTGAAGTGACTAAACGTTTTACTTTGACAGTAGCATTTAAATGTATAAACAATGATAGTAGTAATGTTTGTTAAGATACGACGAAGTGTACAGTTAATTTAACTAACTATTCTGAATACTTCTGTCTTTTTAGGTTTTCAAAAATACAGAAGTATTACTGTTTACATGTAGTAAAACTTTGAATGCGTCTTAGTTTATTTTAAATAAAAATAAAATACTTAAATGTTTTATGATAATATAAATAATGCTTGTAATGTTCGTCAACCTAAATGCCGAGGTAGACGCTCCGTCATGCACATCAACTTACTTGCACAAACTAAAGTTATACGATTTATCGCTACGTTCGCGCTGACAAATGGGCAGATTTATTAAATTTGTACAGACAATTGTTGGGCTTGAATGAAATCGACCCTGCTAGACATTTTTCTGCGTGTACAGATTCGTCTAGAAATAAGTTGTAATGTGTGGCTGTTCTTGCAACTTATCAATTCAGTGTTGTCTTGCAAAATGCAGAGATTATCCTTGTGTAGGTTTCACATATTAAAAAAAAATTAAAAATGTTTATTTAATTAGTAAATTTAAGTATGTCGGATCAACGGTTTATATCTAGACTTTCTCACATATTTCTATGTCTTTGGAAGATAAAATCCAAAGAATATTCGGACAAACAAACAAAAAATGCGGACTCATGAGTAACTCATAGAAAAATTAAGAGATAGATCCCCAATCCAAAGATGCGGTAATAAAAAGAATCAATTCCTTGCGTACTTGTTTCCGAAAAGAATTAAAGAAAACTAGAAGTTCGCGTTCGGGTATGGGTGCAGCAGATTTTTATAAGCCCAATCTATGGTATTTTGATTTATGGCTGTTTTTGACTGATCAAGAGACACCGCGACAGGATGGGATGGATACCATAAATGAAAGTTCAGTACTAGGTGTAAGTATAAATTTATTGGAAAGCAACAAATTTATTACGCTTCATATCAACATTTATAATTTTACTTTAACTTATATACCTACGTAGTCCTAATGAATCATATTGTTTTGCCATTTTACTTCACCTTCGTCATTCAAATATCTCACATACAACTCTCTAACTTCATTAGCTTCCTGTGTAGTATTTCGATTGTGTCGGCGTTGTAGGCCGCTTAAAATACCAGGTTCAACTCTAAGCCCTGTATGAATTTCTGGTTGTGTCAAATCTTCTTTATCCAAGGATTCAGAAGGAGTATACGAATCAGAGCATTGTCTTCGCAAATAGTTATGTAAAACAGCACACGTCAATACCACTAATCTATACGCTCCAATGTTAAATTGATTTCTGTATGAAGGATTCGAAACCAAGCTGCCATTATACCAAAAACATTCTCGATAATTGGACGTGCTCTAGACATACAGTTTCAAGAGATCTTTGCGTAGTGTAAATGCTTCATCTCCGATGAAAACCCAAGAAAGCTGAAGGAACCATTATTTGCAGGGGATGGTGTGTAGGTAATTGCAGTTCTTCGTTAACTAGTTTTCCATAAAATTTAGTGTTTTCAATAACACCACCATCTGAAACTCGACCATTTGTGCCCATACGACAATAAACTAGTTCGTAGTTAGCGTCAGCAATAGCCATTAAAACTAAGCTATTGTATCCCTTGTAATTCCAGTAAAAAGATCCACTCTCTTGTGGCGGTGAAAAGAAGAATGATCGATTAAAATATATTTATATATAATTTTTTGAAGTCGATAAGAAAAACATGTTTATAATCTGACATACAGTAGAACTCCAATTATCCGAACTCCGATCATCCGAATCACCGATTATCCGAATCGCTTTTAGAAAAAAATACACGAAATTTTAACGTAATGAAAAGGATTAGAAGTCGCCCGCTACGCCGCACTGTTACCCGTGACTGTACAAGACACTTACTACCTGCTTTCAGTGTTTGCCCGCTTTGTATTTACTGCAATAAACTTAACAGAAATAGATTTCTAGCCCTTTCAGGTAGGGTACTGTATAATAATAGTTGTGACAAGTAAGGATCATAAATTAAAAATTAAAAACCATTTTAAAAGGAAATAGAACTGTAAGAAGAAATTAATTTTAAGAATTTTCTCTATTCTCTAATCTGGCGACTTTCTAGCGACTTTTAGTAACCCCCGATAGCGCCATTTTGTCAGAGCCTGTTGGCAACACTGCCTGCTTTTGTTTGTTTACTCAGTCTATTGATATCGTGGCGTTGATTTACATCATCTGTCTGTGCCGGTGTATTGTGTTGTGTTGTGTTAGATGGCTTCTAAGAGAAAACGTGTTGTTTTGTCGTTAGCGGATAAAATTAAAATTATAGAACAATTAGATAAAGGAGTGACGGGCAAAGTTTTGGCGGAAAAATACGGACTGGGACAAGCTACGATTTCAGACATTAAAAAGAACAGAATTTCCATTTTAAATTTTGTGTCTGTGCTTGAGAATGAAGACGGAAGTTCATCAAGAAAATCATTGAAAATGGCTTCAAATAAAGAGTTGGAGGACGTGATTTTCAAGTGGTTTTTGCAGCAACGTGGTATGGGAAATCCTAATACAGGTCCGATTTTGTGTGAAAAGGCAAAACTCTTAGCTGAAAAACTGAACTGTTCTTCTTCTTTTAAAGCCAGCAACGGATGGTTGAGGAATTTTAAGTTTAGGCACGGTATCCGTGAGTTAGATTTAAGTGGCGAGAAACTTTCTGCAGACCCCAAAGCAGCAGAAAACTTTATTGAAAAGTTTAAAGATTTAGCTGATTCCTACGATCCTGACTTTTTGTACAATGCCGATGAGACTGGCATAGTTTGGAAGGCTTTGCCTAAAACAACTTTAGCTTCTAAACGAGAATCTAATGCTCCTGGACATAAAGTTAGCAAAGACCGCATCACCGTGCTGAACTGTGCCAATTCAACAGGAACTCATAAAATTCCCCTTCTGCTGATAGGCAAATCTAAGAACCCAAGGGCCTTTAAAAATGTACAAAAACTCCCCCTCTGTTACAAGAATCAGCCTAAGGCATGAACGACTGCTGGTTTGTTCTTGGAGTGGTATGAAGAGATTTTCATCCCAGGATTAAAAAAACATCAGAAATCCTTAGGGAAAGAAGACAGTAAAGTGCTTTTAATTCTAGACAATGCACCCACCCACCCTACGGAAGAATTGCTTGAGAGAGAAAATGGGAAATTTAAAACCATTTTTTTGCCACCCAATGTAACGAGCTTGTTACAGCCCATGGATCAGTCTGTTATAGAAACAATGAAGCGCCATTATAGAAGACAGTTGCTGAGAAAACTTTTACTGTGTGCTGAAGATGAAGAAGGGGTTGTGGCTCAACATAAAAAAATAAATTTGAAAGATTGTTGTTACATGGTGGCAGAAGCGTGGAATTTGGTGAAGCCAGAAACACTGAGGCGAGCTTGGAACAAGTTAAAAGGCATATCAACGAAAGAGGAGAAGGCAAAAGAAAAAAGTGACAGAGAATCAAGAAAAAATGAACAGGAGTTTGAAGATGAAGACGGACTCTCACTTGAAGAGTTGAGAAAAATCATTTTGAAAATTCCAGGGTGTTCTGAAGTTAGTAAGGAAGATGTAGGCGAGTGGCTTGAAAGTGATTCATCTGACCCAAGGTTCCAAATTCTTAATGATGATGAACTCGTTGAAAGTGTAACAAAAGAGGAAACTGTTGAAGAAGAAGAAGATGACATCACGACGAACCAGAGGCAGGACCGACAGCCAGCGAAGCGTTAGCCTGCTTTGATACTGCGCTAAAATGGATGGAGCAACAACCTGAGTGCAACCATATCCAACTCCTCACAATCAAGCAGATGAGGGACTTGGCAGCTCGAAAACGTGTGAAGACAGCAAAACAACTTACGCTAACAGATATGTTCAAAAAGCATTAACACTCTTTTGTAAGTAAAGTTTAATTTGTACTGTAAAGTACATATTAAAACCATTGTAATTAAAGTAAATAATACCATATATTTAGTGGAATTTTTTTTTTATTAAATTTCCCGTTTGTTTTTTGTGAAAACTCCAATTATCCGAATATTTGATTAACCGAACGGGGTCTGGTCCCAATTAATTCGGATAATTGGAGTTCTACTGTATCTATTTTTAGGACTACATCAACATCACCGAACATGAAGAAAATTCGAACTACCATTCTTTATCCGAAAGAGAACTGCGACCTTTATCGGCAACCCCATACACAACTTCATCAGCTTCCACAATGAACAGAACGGGTATGAAAAGAAAAATCAAAAGAACTTGAATCGCAGTGATGAAATTTTAAATATTGTGGCAAATAAATCAAGGGAAATATACAGCCTTCGGTCAGCATATAGCGCAAGATCTTAAGCAACTGCCATCTGAGATGGCCATATATTGTAAAAAATTGTTTAATGATACAATCTTCCAAGCATAGATGGGAAAGTTGAATGAAACTTCAAAAATCATAACAGATAGCCCTACAAGATCTCGTACATTAGATACTTTCAGTATAATCAAGAAAGGGGTAATGTGCCCATTGCAACTGAAGATGCAAGATCGTCAGAACATGCATCAGTCAATGAACCGTTACAACGCCTTGGAGATTATTTTTCAAAATATAACAGCTATCCACATTATTAATATACATTGTTTTTGTGATGTTATTTTTAATAAAATACTTTCTTATTTACCTTCAAATATTATTTTTTAATCCTTCGTAAATAGCTCTGCATATATCCGGTATAATTTCACCAAGTGCTTGGCTGGCGAGATATTTCCCATGAAAATAAAAAAAAAGCATAGCTTCTTCCTGTTGCGAAAAAACGTAGTGTTGCACTGAGCCTCTCAGGTGGTGAAATTCCGTTTCTCATAACTGTATCCATCCTTTCTATTTGCGGCGTTACTATCTGAAGCAGTTCCATACAAATTTCTTCGTTCATTCGTAAATAATTGAACCAATCCTCAGGTTCTAATCGAAGCTCATTCATCAAATTAACGTGTGATAATTGTTATCGCTTAAGTAACCATTCTTTCACCACTTTAAACGTCAGCCATATTCATTTTTATAAAACTGAACGCAAATTGATCAACAGGACTGAACAGTTAGTGGTCAAATCACGATTCAGTCTTGCCGTACAACTTTAGTTTGTGCAAGTAAGTTGATGTGCATGACGGAGTGTCTATCTCGGCCTTAAGACAAAGTGTTTGGTGCAAATAAATTTCTACTTTGTACACTTAAAATTTAAGTAACTAGCCTGAATACTTCTGTCGTTCCAGATTTTTAAAAATCCAGAAATTGTACTACTATTCACATGTGGTAGGCCTTGAATAACAATGTTTTAACGCATTGTATTCTTAGATATTTATACAAAAAGCAAATATTTTGCGTATTGTTCTTTTAAAATGATTCTACATAAAATGCAAATTTCAATTAAACTATTTAATGTGAATACTGGATATCTTTCTTAATTAAACCAGAATTGTATGTTATATTTATTTTACCATATCGAGTTTCTACATGTATAAAATTGAAAAATAAGTTTATTTTCATATCGGTGATCAAATTCAAGTGTGTATCAACTTTTTATTATTGAAGCTACGAGATCGGTTAAATTATAGGAGTAGTATTCCTTCCGCTGATTAACGTTGTGGTAACAGAAAAACAATTGAACATCACGGTTCCGAGTTATTTTAAAAAATGTAATTTTTTTTAATAGGTCACTCTGTATATTTATACCCTAACCGATTGCCAACGCTTTTCTCAACATAAAAGGTTATTATGAATTTCAGCCTAAAGCAAAAAATAAAGGAGATATGAGCCTATTTAACTTATCATCTTGGCGGACAAAATTTAAAATAAAAACAAAACAAATCAATTGATTTATTTTTTGTTAAATTTATTAGAAAAGCTTAAACTAAATGTTCGAATACATTACATCCTTGCTCAATGTTTTTTGTATTTACAAACGATTGGCAAAATATAATTCTTCTTTCTTGGTCGCCTGGTAAAAGACTGACTAGGCCTGTATTTATACTGCACGTTTTTATGTTTTTTCAAAATATTCCGTATAGTTCCGAAACATAATCCACAATCTCTCATGCAATCTCGTATGTAATTTTCGCGATTTACTTCATAATAATTAGCACACTTATGTCCATTTCTTCATTCATCACAAATCTTTTTTTTAACATACCTTTGGCAAAAACATTTTCATTTGATCTACATTTTCTGTATAATTTCAGAAAATATTTGCGATCTGGAGCTATTCTTTCTGGAAACGGCATTGTATCGTTCAAGAGCACAGTCAGCATTTTTTTGACATTATGTATGCTTCAAGCATATCACATTTTTCTAAATGAGTAGAAGGCATTATAATAATTTGTATCAGCTAACACCGAAATAATTTATAAATGTAAAAATGACAAGGTTTTATTGTTTCGCATAGCATCCCTAGAAGATTTAGAAAAAATAATAATAGCTAAACATAATTAAAAGACATACTTTGGTACTAAACTAAATGATAAATATAGCATATTTTGTCTATTTAGTTTTGGTTTAAATTTTATGGTATCCTATAAGCGAAAAGTGAAATAGGCTCATAACTCCTTTATTTTTGGTGTTAGGCTGAAATTCATAATAACCTTTTATGTTAAGAAAAGCATTGGCAATCGATTAGGGTATAAATATACAGGGGTCCCAATTAAGAAAACTACATTTTTTATAATAACTCAGAAATGCCATGTTCAATTGTTTTTCTGTTACCACCACGTAAATCAGTGGAAGAAATACTACTACTCTAATTTAACCACTTCTGTTTCGTTAGTAATTACACACATTAACAGTTCTTCGTGGTAACCAGAAAAATTTGAGTCATTATAACCAGATAAATTACAATTTCAGTTAATTTACAAAATAAACTCAATTCATAGCTTTACATCATTACTGGGCTGTTTACAGCGTTAATGTATGTTCATGTATCCAAAATTACCTATACATTTCCTATTACAACTAAAAACTGAAATTTAAAATAACCAATTTGTGTTAAAAATACAATCAATATTTTGCATCAACCTATTGTAGAACCCAAGCTTCTCATTTTTGTTATTTAATGCTACTTGAATGGTGTCTTACACAATGTTTTTGTAAATTTTGGTTTGCATTTGTTGAATAATGACATTCAGCACATTTGAAATCATTACTTGAATTATGAATTGCACTATGTCTATTAAATTCACTTCTATAATTTGTTACATAAAGACATTGGTCACATTTATATTTAATATGACTCGAATGGTGCCTTACAAAATGTTGGCGTAAATTACGTTTCACTTTTGTTGAATAGTTACATTGGTCACATTTGTGATCAATATTTGAATTATGTATTGCACTATGTTTATTAAATTCACTTTTATAATAAGTTACATAAATACATTTGTTACATTTGTATTTAATACTACTTGAATTATGCTTTACAAGATGTTGTTGTAAATTGCGTTTCACTTTTGTTGAATAATCACATTCATCACAATTGTAATTAACATTTGAGTTATGTATTTCATTATGTCTAGTCATATGGCTTTTATACCTTGTTACATACATACATTGGTGACATTTATATTTAGTACTACTTGAATTATGCCTTACAAGGTGATGTTCTAAATTTTGTTTCACTTTTGTTGAATAACCACATTGGTTACAATTATACTGAGTACTTAAATTATGAATTGCAGTATGTCTACTAAATTTACTTTTGTAATTTGCTACATAATCACATTGGTCACATTTGTATTTAGCACTACTTGAACTATGCTTTAGACAATGTTTCATTAAATAACGTTTCACTTTTGTTGAGTAATCACATTCTTCACATTTGTAATCGATACTTGAATTATGAATTGTGCCATGTCTATTGAAATCACTTCTATAATAAGTTACATAACCACATTCCTGACATTTGTATTTAATACTATTAGAACTGTGCCTTACAATATGTTGTCGAAAATTACGCTTTACTTTAGTTGAATAATCACATTGGTCACAATTATAGTCAATACTGGAATTATGTATTGCACAATGTCTATTAATTTCACTTCTATATTTTGTTACAAAATCACATTGATTACATTTGTATTTAGCACCACTAGAATTGTGCTTTACAAGATGATTTCTTAAATACTGTTTTACTTTGGTTGAATAATTACAATGATAACACTCATAATTGTTATTTAAATAACTTGCTTCTGTCCTATCAGTACCAATATCATTTACGAAATAAGGTTTGTCTTCCTCCTTTTTAATTGCATTGTTTTCAAATTGGTTCTCATATTTAATCCACTTGGAGTCATATTCTATTTCCTCTTTGATTTGATCATTATTTATCATCACATATTTCTTAGTAGGAAATAAATTCATTTGTGCTTCTGCTTCAGGTTCGAGTTTAATAATTTTTATATCAATCTGTTCAGACATTTCAATTTCTTTGTTCTTTAATAGAATTGGATAAGAAATACGATCACAACAAAAATGCAATAATACGGCATCTTTTATTGTATTAATGAAACTTAGCAATCAACCTTAGCGCTAGCAAAGTTGTACGCTACCAACGTACCAACATCACCAGTTAGAAAATAGAGTTACTCTAGCTGTGGTTCTCAACATTTGCGTGGGTACAAATAAACAAGTTTGTAATTCAAAAATTAGCATTACTGAACGAAATAATGACTGTAAAACGGGCTGAATAAAATCACCGGGGTAAATATAATCTTTTTTTTTATTTGTCCCCTAGATTTGGGAGTTATTTTTACAAAGTTGGTATTTTTCACTAACGTCTAATTTGATTAATTTATTTTCACATATATTGATATATGTTGCCTTATTTTTAAGTATTAAAAATAAGGATTTTTTAAATATCCGTTTCCGTAGCAAAGTACAGAGCAGTTTGAAAGTTTGCATTGATTAATATTGTCACTTTAAAAACTTTAAAATGCCTAAAAATTAGATAACAAGATAATTTATATAAAAAAAACATTTGACAGTTTGATAAATAATAAAGTTCATCATGCAAAAGCTTTAATTGAAACGGGAAAAATATTTGATGTAAGTGATTTAAGTTTATATGAAATAGTTTAATATATTAAATTAATATTTTTCAGGTTTCTGTTGTAAAGAGCCAGCTTAACTTTACTAAAATTTTTTTAATTAATTATTTTTTTAATTGCCCTACAGTAATCAAGATAGATAAAGTTGCATAAAATTAAAACCCATTACAAAAGATTGCGCGATATTGCATCATAAATAATTAATTTTGATACCCTCCGACGTAGATATTAAAAAAGCATAAAATGCTCTTACGTCCGAGAACCCTCAGCCAATCACAGCCAGAGGGCCCCTGCATAGAAGCCGGATCCACCCACCGCGAATTAGCTATAAAAACCGATGCGCTACCGGAAGAAATTCTTACCTTCCCGAACCCCAACTCGATAAAGAGAGTCCTTTTTATGCCCCCATTACGCCCGACCAGGTCCTCACATATTTCAAAAAAGGAAAGAATTCAACTCCAGGTCGTGATGGCCTAAATAAAAAGATCCTCAGGCACCTACCCGACCCAACCCTCCGTTTACTTTCCGAAATCTATAACAAATGCCTAACCCTATCGTATTTCCCGATGGACTGGAAATCGGCTTCCACCGTCATGATACCAAAACCCCGCGCTGACCTAACCTCACCCTCCTCCTATAGACCAATCTCCCTCCTGAGTTGCTTCGGAAAATGCTTCGAGCAGATTCTAGCCAGGCGACTCAGGGAACACCTAGAATTTAATGACCTTCCCAACAGCCAACTCGGCTTCCGTCCCAACCGAACGTGTCACGATCCCTTGTTGAAGCTGCTTACAGAGACCACCAGAGCATTCAACCACAAGCAATGCAATCTGGCTGTGTTTCTGGACATTAAGCAGGCATTTGACAGGGTCTGGCACGCCGGTCTCCTGCACAAGATCCGAAACCTAAACATTCCCGACCCTTTCACCAAACTCCTACTTTCGTACCTGACTGATCGATCAGTTCGGGTCAAAGTGGGGAAAACCTACTCAGATCATTTCCAACCCACAGCAGGCGTACCGCAAGGTTCTGCCTTAGCCCCGATCCTCTACACTATCTTCGCTTCCGATATTCCCGAAGTCACCCAACCCGGAGTAGTCGTAGCACAGTTCTCAGATGACACCGCCTTCTGGACGGTTAATCGGAACAGTGAAACGGCCTCCTCCTCATATCCAAAACCCTACCGAACTTCTACAACTGGGCTAACCGGTGGAGAGTATCCGTCAATCCTACCAAGACCCAAGCAATCCTATTCCGCCATCCTCATTACACCGAGAGATAAGTTCCCCAAGCTTGCCTCCAAAAATGTGTCCCTCACTTTGAATCAAGAAAGACTCCCTCTCCAAGATAAAATCACCTACCTTGAAATCCTTTTCACGAGAACCCTCAATTGGCTCTCTGATGTTCCGAAAACCCTTAATAAGATTAGGAACCGCGCAAACCTACTGGGTGCCCTCTGGGGTAGAATCAGAGGTTGTCACCCCAAAACACTCATGCACACTTATAAAACCTACATGCGCCCTGCTATGGATTTCCGAGCTCCCATATACACTAACATAAACTCCAAACACCTTTCCTCTATAGCTTCCTATGAACGCCGAATTTTCCGACGTATACACCGGTTACCCTTCAGGCACCCTAATGACCTCACCATCCATGACGCCAATATACCACCAATCACCCATAGAATCCAAACCCTTCAGAGAAATTGCACGCACAAAAGAAATTTCGGCGACACCGTCCCAACCAAAGAAATCCTGACCACTCCTTATAACTACCGATTTCCCCAATTCCCAAGAAGGAATTCAAATTAAAATTTAAACATCCTCCCGCTATCCTTACTTAACTCCTCGACGACCTGCCCGAGGAGATAGAAGAATCCCTTGATAACATCCCTTATGCCCTCCGCATCCCCACGTTTATTGGATGACGACCCTAACAAGATACCGACCAACGCAGATAAGCACAGCAACCACGCCACAACCACATATAACACACACACTTAACCCAGTAACACTCTACTCAATTAAAACCAAATCCTTTTTTTAAATTTTTTTTAACCCAAAAATAACCACACCTCATGATTGTACATTATACAATAACACCAAACAACGCAACACAACAATAAGGAATGACCAGGGCTGAAGAGGAGAAGGACTCCTGAACAGTCCACAATAAGATATACATATATATATATATATATATATATATATATATATATATATATATATATATATATATATATATATATATAAGCAAATAATAAGTAATTACTAACACATAAGTATGAGCATACTAACAACAAAAAAACGGAAGAAATTCTACTCCTGCTGCTTCGCTACTCCTGTCACTCCGCGATTCCGCTACTCTGCTACTCTCGCGTCTCCAGCATCTAGAATCTAGAACCGAGATCCAGACCGCGTGCGCCTGCCGTAGTTAGTTTCGTTGTGTACGACGCCGACCTGTCGATTACCGCATCCGTTCATCCTGAACCGTCGTGTATCTTTAGTCGCGTTACTTCGCCGCCGTCATCAGTAAATCAGCATTATACAATCAAACTGCTGGTTGCGATACGCTAAGGTTAACAGAACGTAAGTTTTATTGTACCACTTTTCTTAAACCCGGAAGTTATCTAACCGTTCCAGTACACACACTAGAAGTCACGGTAGGCTGTAAATCCTGAAGTTACTTTCTGCCAGCATACACACACTAGAATACACCACAGGCAGTAAAGACTGAAGTTACCTTCTGCCAGCATACACACATTAGAAGACACGACAGGCTGTAAAGCCTGAAGGTACCTTCTGCACACATACACACAAACCAGGACGTTGTAACTTTTTTTTTTTTTTTTTTTTAATGATTGTGGACCTGAACAGGCTAAATAAGGCCTATCGTGCTAAAGCACTCAGGAACACTTAGGAGGATGGATAGAGGGATAATGAATTGCCAATAGATGCCTATGAACAGCTACCTTAAATTTTCTCATATCATAAGTGAGAGGAAAACAGGAACTAGGGAGATCATTCCAGAGTTTAGAAGCCGTGTAGAAAAATGTGGATTGCGCCCGTTTGGTACGACAAGTGGAGATTTGTACTGCATACTGATGATGTGAATGAGCGAACCGAGTGTTTCTCGCAAAGATAGCCGGAGATGGTATCAAAGAATGTAATTCACCAGCACAATAGCCGTTGTAATAACGATAATACAAAGAAAGAACTGAAACCATCCTTCTATGCTCAAGGGACTGTATGTGAGAAGTTAAGGTCGGGTCATTTATAAGCCTAATCGCTCTCTTTTGAATACGATCAACGATATCGAGAGCGTATTGAGGAGCACTAACCCAAAGGTGAGAATTATATTCAGATGAGGCCGAATTTGGGCCTTATACAGCAAAAGGAGTTGTCGAGAGGTAAAGTACTGCTTAGATCTGTACAAAAAGCCTATTTTACGAGCAGCTGTTTTGGTAGCTGACAGAAGATGGTCAACCCATGAGAGATTTGAAGATACAGTCATACCCAACAGAGTAATAGAGTCTGAAAACTTAAGAACTGAGCCATTCATACTTACAACAGGAAATGATCGATCTTTTTTGGCGGACATAAGGCAACACTGAGTTTTGTTAGCATTAAATTTAATTAGATTATTGCTTCCCCATTCGAGAATACGTTGAATGTCTTTGTTGATTGAATTTGCCATTTCAGCTTTAATTTCTTGATTTGACATAGAAGGTGGATTATCACTATGAGTAGACTGAGATGAACTACAGTGAAGAGTGCTATCGTCAGCAAAAGCAATGGATGGGGTTAGTTGTTGAAGAAATAAGGTCGTTTATGTACAGCAGAAAAAGTGTAGGCGCTATAACGGATCCCTGTGGTACGCCCGCGTTAATGCTAACTTCTTTTGAAAAAAAGCCATCAACTACGACACGTATTCGTCTTTCATCAAGGAAACTAGAAACCCAGTTGATGAGCGCATCATTTAACCCAAACGAGGTGAGTTTGGCAAGTAAACACTTATGCCAAACTTGGTCAAATGCCTTTGAGATATCTAAAGCGACTACAACTGTTTCACCGGACTGCTCTACTGTATTGTTCCAAACTTGGGTCACATATGAAAGAAGATCGCCTGTTGAACGACTTTGCCTAAACCCATATTGATGGTCACTAGGAGTTTGTTAGTTTCAAGGAACGTGAGCAGTTGCTGATTGATGGCAACTACGGGCTAACGCCCTGTACCCATCTTCCATTTACTCCAGCGGCAAGAAGGGTACTCGCTCTAATTCTACCGCTCCCCAGGAGATCCCTTTGTACAGCAGTCGACGGGCTGGACCCAGAATCTTATAAAGGGCTCTCCATTAAACATATATTACACATACAATACACAGACCCGATCCTGAGGAAAATTAGCAATACAAACAAGCGATGCCTTGACCTAGAGATAATCTCAATACCAGAAGCCGTATTCTTAGAGATCACCCGCGTGATCCTCCAGTTAAATAAAGACGAACCCGTGGTGCGTTTATGTAATAAATTGCATCAAACGTGCTCCAGAGTCTCGCAAATCGCATATAAATTTTGTTAAGATATTCTTCTAATAATATTTCTTAATAAAGGAAATCCGGTAAGATAAACATTCCTGTATCGGGAGTATATTTTCCTGCAACGAAAAGCTATCCATTATTTCGTTCCCGAAGGCCTGACTAATTTACCAGCATCCGAATAGATTACGCACATTATACGTGTAAATTCTCTCATTTTAATCGCGAGAATAATCAAGTACTTAAGACACCTGCATTCCGTCGGAAACAATTCTCAGAATTGTTCAATTTAGTACACGCAGTCCTAAAAGTGTAAACTCGCCTCAGATTAATTCGTTTACAACAATTAATAATAGAATCAATTTTTAATAACAACCAACGTAAAAGATCGTGATAAACTCCGTCTTCCCTCTATTTAATAGGTAGAATAAGTTTCGCTTATAAGAAAGTTATACGCATTTAACAAAAACAGACGTTTTTCTAATAATAAAGAATTAATGCGTCTTATTTCCGGGCATAATTAAATGTTAGATATTCATTACTGTAAATACGTTCTCAATTAATTAAGAAATCCTGAGACCATCCTGATTAGTTAGAGTAAATAATCAAACGCGTACGCACAATTTGCATTTAGAAACGTGTAAATATTAACCTGTCCTGTATGAAGCATTCCAAGTACTGAGTTCACATCCAGTCAGCCTGAAAGCCAAATCAAATATAAGAACAGTCATGCGCACCAAGGTTACTTTAAATTATTGATTTTCTCTTTGACCTGCTTACAAACACCAACACGATCGTTGTCCTCTGCTTATATAATATGGAGAATTTTACACAACGCCACCTGATAAATACCACGCCACCGTTTACAGGGCCGGCCTGAGCAGTCGTAATAAACCAAATTAAATCGTCATTATTAGGATTTTTGGGTCATAACACACTAGCAATTGAACCACAATAATTTATATTTCCACAGAAACGGCTCAGGAGCCCATAATTACACCACTACCGTCCACGGGGGACCAACCAAAGCGGGCGCTACCAGGAAGGACATCCCGGGTAACCTGAGAAGTTTTTCTTGTTAATTTATTTCATTTAGTTTAGTACCTGATTATTTAACTTTATAGAAGAAATAGGTAATATACGTTTAAAACATTTTGTTGTAATTATTCAAAGTGTACAGTGTTAAGCACCAAAATACGAACCACCCCCGTCTTGTTAAGACAAGACCCGATTTGAGCTAGACCGAGGTAAATTAAATTCACCATTTTAATTATTGTAAAGCAAAGTCATTTACAAAACTACAATGACATCGGAATGCAACTTTGATTAATTAAACTTTTAATTACACCTAAAATTATTATAAACAAGCATATTAACATAGAAAGCAAGGATAACAACGTTACCAGCGTCCTATCGAATTTCCATTGTTGTGATCCAATTCCAACAATCAGCTGAAAACTTTTTATTATGAATGCCGCACAAATACAATTTAACCACGTCCTGAGTGGACACATTCTTTAGATAATCTTATATAAATTCTTACACATAATAAACTGGCTTTTTAACTTCTACCAAATAATAGCACGTGATATATTTCCATTATTCTTAAAACTCACGGTAATAATGTCTATAAACTCGATAAATCCACATTCGTGACATCAACACAGATCCTATAGAACAATAAATTTACATTAATTCGAGAAGTTTTAACACAAATTCACAAAACCGCTTTTCTGATCAGCACGAGGCTAAATAAATCGAATTCACGTATTGAACTCAGCATCAGGTAAAATAAATTTGTAACAATTAACACAATGATACAATAGCTCGTTCATTTAACCATGAAGACGCTCAGACGCTATGGCTATCACAATTCGTAAAGTTAATTGTTCTATACTTCAACTTTCATGACAAACTTCACACAACCGACTAAAGATTCACTAAGGCCATACTAGCCACTTTCCGTATTTGTGTCTTATTGATGATCGGAGTAATAACTGAATTCACTGTATTGAACTCAGCATTCCTTCCGACAAAACTGGGTTCAATTACAATGTTACTGCAAATGTTGTTGGGTGTACAGTCTAAAGTCTTCACATTACAGTCTTGGAGGATGGACTGTTTAGCATTATATTATTCAAGCAATTTTAATCTGTTTCTACTGAATATGTCGTCTTTAAGCTGAAAGATTATAATTTCGATTATGCTTCGAATTTTCATTTAACCATGAAGACGCTCAGACGCCTATGGCTCACAATCACAACAATTGTAACAATCGTTAGTTGTTCTATATCAACTTTCATGATCTAAACTGTCAATACCATATCATGGTTTCTGAATAGAAGACTAAGAAGAATGTAGAGTCCGCAATTCTTAAGGCTTCATACTAGCCACTTTCACATATTGCCTATCGTGTCTTATATGATGATCAGAGTAAAGCCCTAACTGGAATACACTGTTCAGAGTTTGACGATTGTGATTCACCTCGATAGCTCAGATGAAACACTTGCAAGTGGTCGGGTTCAAGTCCCACTGAGTTAATCATGTTTACTGTACCTACGTTAAAGTCTGTTCATTAAAGTCTTGGAGGATGGACGTTTAGCAGTTATATATATATATATATAATATATATATCTGATATATACTAATATATATATATATATATATATAAAAATGGCGATTGGTGAAAGAAGTGTTGTAAGAGTATCAATTGAAGAAGGGGCGAGTAGTACTGGTACAGTGTCAGGGGCGAGGCCAAGAAGTGGTAGACCGAAAGTAGATATCGATGATTTTCTAAATGGTGTTATAGGAAGATAAATATAAATGTTTTATATGGATAAAAGCTTTCCAACTATAGTCAAGCTGCACCAAACATTGAGATGAGTGTCCGGATTTTCCACAAGTATGTACCACCACATTAAAAAGATGGGTGGAATTTGTTACCCCAGAACACCGCGCGAGTGTTGATCTATACCGAGGGACAATTCAAGAAATAAACTGATTCGGAGGGGAAATAAAGCGACCTTCTGGATCTGGGTTAAGAGTGATTATATTGGGTATTGGCAACGAAAACGGATTTTTACCAGGTTGTACCAAATGCTTCGTTGGGAAAAAAGGTTCCGCTTATTAACATGACGAAATGATTAACAGCATTATGAAGTATGGGGTGGAAACCCACACCTCCATAGGAGGGATCACCGTAGGATACGTTGGGGGGGGGGGGGAGTGGACAATTCTGTTTGTATTTAGATACCTAGTCTTAAATCCTAATCGTAAACCACTAAAACTGGGTTGTAGAAATAAAACCCGAATCAAGCGCAAGCAACGGAAATTGAAAATTTGAACGTGGAACATAAGAGGAATATCTGCCAAAATGAATCCAATACTGAAAGAAATGGAGAATTATGAGCTACACATCATAGTACTAACGGAGACAAAGAAAAAAGGCCAATGATGAGACAGCAGGGCGATTATATTCTTATGTGGTCTGGCGTAAATAAATCTCAACGAGCTAGTGGAGGCGTATTAAAAAGAAATATACAAAATTAGTCAAGGACATAGTATGCATATCAAACCGAAACATCGTAATCAAAATATTGATTAATACTAGCCACATATGCTCCCACAGAGGATTGCCAAGCAATTGAATTGCACAGTAGATAATATACTCAACCAAATCAAACTTAAATGCGAAAGCAGGCATCAGACAAGATGACGAAGTAGTAGGTAAACATGGAGACCCTGTAGTAAATGACAATGGTGAACGGTTAATTAATTTATGTAAACAATACAATCTAAGAATAAACAACACTTACTTAGACATCGGAATATTCATAAATGCAGGTGGGAAAGACCATCCTTGAATCAAAATCATTAATAGATTTATTATTACGAAAGCGAAACCAAAATTTATTACAACAGACGCACGTGTATACAAGGGTGCTTGTTGCCGAACAGATCATTGTCTAGTTAAAGCAGACATATCTTGTCCTTTTCAAAAGATAGCAATGATGCCTAGGGATAATGTAGCTAGCAACCAAGAAAAGACTGAAGCAGACCCTGAATATAAATTGGAATTATTCTACTATGAAAGCATTCATTTACTTTATCAAAATCGACTACAGATTATATTAAAGGAAACCGAATAGAATATTGACGTCGATATAGAGCTACACCAGATAACTAAAGCGATACATCAAGCAGCTAAAAAAACGCTTGGGGAGATGACCACATGGAAAAAGGCACAACTGTGGTGGAATGAAGACCTGGAAAATTTAAGCATGGAAAAAAGCGCTTGCGGATAAACTGGCTAAATACCCCCCCCCCCTCCCCCCAAGAGAACTACGAAAAACAACAGAATAAAAGATCAAATGAAGAGAGATGTGAGAAAACAAAAGAATATAATATGGGAACGAAAATGTCAAGAGATTGACAACCTAATCGGAGGATCCCAATCCACCGAAGTCTGGAGATGTTTAAAAAATATGAACACTAATACGGTGGGAGCTGCCTATAACACGATCACTACAGAACAATGGCTAGAACATTATACGTTACTACTAACGGAAGAAAGACAGGAATATATCAACCAAAAGGACGATCAATATTTGGAGACCGAGGTCTTACAACTAAACGTAACTCGAGAAGAAGTACTAACAGCTATAAAACAAATGAAAAATGTTGAAAAATGGTGGAGACGCTCTAATAAAACGGATTACTGATCTTATGAACAAATGTGTACAATTAAGACGAATACCAACAAAGTGGGATATATCCTATATTACATCAATCTACAAAAAAAGGGAATCGAAACAGCACAGAGAACTATAGGGGATTAAGTGTCAATAGCACATTAAGTAGATTGTTTAGTAAGATAATAAAAAATAAACTTAAAAATGCGTAGATGATAAAATAATTGAGGAGCAAAGTGGCTTCACACCAGACCGATCGTGTGTTGACAACTTGTTTGTATTACAACAGTTAACAGAAAAACAAATAGCAACCGGCCAAGAAACACATCTGACTTTTATTTGATTTGCAAAAAGTTTATGACTCAATCCCTAGGAAAAAATATGGCAGGCGTTAACTGATATTGGGGTTGGTCCATCTTTAATAACAATAATACAAGATATGTATCGGAATAATCTGGAACTCGATAGGGATGTTGCTTGTCACCATTAATATTTAATTTATATGTGAAACAAGTTCTACGGGAATGGAAGCGAAGATGCCAAGGAATGGGTGTACCAGCAGGAGACGACTGATTTTTCACCTTAAATTTTGCGGGCGACCAATTATTGATAGCTCAAGATGCTTATGATCTGACATTCATGTTACGAAGAGTACATCTGACATACAATAAATACAAATATAACTAAATACTTAGTAGTTAACTCAGAGACAAAATTCCAGATAATAATTGAAGACAATATAAATATCGAACAGATATAAGAGTTTAAATATTTGGGAACAATAATAACCAAAAATGTACTAGGTGAAAAGGAAGGTTCAAACTAGAAATGAAAATGTCCGAAAAGTAATTGGATGTCTAAATAGTATATGGCGGGACAGCCATATCTCGCAGAATGTTAAAAAATATGGGCAGGACAATGGTGGAATCAGTGTTGTGGTACGGTTGCGAGGTGTGATCAATAAATGCTGAAAATAAAAGACAATTGAAGACGACGGAAATAGACTACCTCAGAAGAAGTGCGAGCCTATCACAAATGCAACACCGAAATTAGAAGAGGAAGATGTTTTTGACAGAGATCGGTGGAGATTAGGAAACAGGAAACGGCATATGACTGTATAAACCTATACATATATATATATATATATATATATATATATATATATATATATATATATATTTAATAAAGACATTATTCGGAACAACTTGTGTTTATTAACGTGAAAATATATAATACTCAACGTTTCGGGGACTTACTATGTCCCCTCCCTTTCGTCAAGGATGATATTTAGTATATGAAATATGAAACAAGCTAACTAATTATTTTATAATAATTTTAATATTGGTGTTAATTTCGTGTCCCGTATCTAAATGATGATTAGATGACGAAGGGTTTTGTTGTTTGATGGCCTGTCTGTGTTCATTAGCTCTCACACATAATTTTCGGTTTATTTGTCCAATATAGCTTCTTGTGCAGTCGTTGCAAGGTATCTCGTATACTCCTTGATTTTCATTATAAATTTGTTCTTTCGGATTCTTCAAAAGTTGGTATAAGGTAAGGTAAGGTTTAAAAACGGGTATAAATTCATGTTCATTCATTTATCAGTGATTCCTTTTATAGATGGTAAAATTACTGGAATGTTATGTTCGGTATCTAATGAGTTGGAATGGTTTTCAGATTTTCTGATTTTATTGACAATTTTGATTATTTAGTTCTGTCTGTACCCATTTTGAATTAAAATATTATCAATAGTATTCATTTCGTCATTTGATCTGATAGATGATAAGAACGGAATATTGAAAACTTCATAACGCTATGTAACGCTGGTACATACACACCTGTATATATATATATATATATATATATATATATATATATATATATATATATATATATATATATATATATATATATATATATATATATACAGGGTGATTCAAATTCGAGGCTAACCATGGGGATTTCGAAAACGGTAAGAGATAGAGGGGTGGTTTAAATTTGGCAAAGTTGCGAAATTTTGGGAACAACAACATGCTGCCGAGAAACCAAAAAAAATTTATTTCGTTTTCGAGATTTTTTAAAAAAACCAAAATCTCTCATTTTCGTTTTTATTTTTTCCTGACCTTATTTACAAAGATATTCAAAATTAAACAATACATTCTTAAGATAACTTTTTCTTGCCTACAAAATGGCGGCATCAAAATTTTAATACGACGTTTCGTCTTCTGCCGACAATCATCAACTTTTTTATTTCTTATGGCCGCCATCTTGAATTCTTAGACCACTAAATAGAGCTTTTTTTTGTGCTTTCAAAAATGTATAATTTGCCTACCTTACGTTGAACCGTTTAGCTAATATTATCAAAAAAGTAAAATTATTGTTGATTTTAAAAAACGATCTAGATACCATTGCACTGTAGATGCGTGTACATATTGTTTTTTATTATCAAGATACCTAAATTTACAAAAAAAGAAAAAAAATTACTATTAACACATAATGTACTTTTGACTTATAAAAAAAACTATGAGAAACAAGTAAACGAAAAGGAAGAAAAGCAAGAAAAATAACAATAAATTAAACTATTTTTAAACGTTTAGGATTACAATAGGTGTTCAAAAAGAAAACCATTTTGTTGTACACACATATTAGCTCTTTTGATTACATTACGTATTGCTCGTTGAATACTTCTTCGAGGAATATTTCGGCAGGCAGTTATAACGCTATTTCGAAGTTCTTGGATGTTTTCGTAGCGCTGCTTATAAATAATATTTTTTAAGGTTCCCCATAAAAAAAAATCTAGCGGAGTAAGGTCGGGACTACGCGCTGGCCATTCGATAACACCTCTGTTACCTATCCATGCGTTTGGAAAAATTTCGTTTAGATAATTACGAACTAAAACAGCATTATGTGGTGGGGCACCATCTTGCTGCCACCAAAATTCTCTTAATTCGTTAAGTGGCTTTTTTTCCAAATACCCCAGCATTGGTCTTCTTAAGAACTCTAGATATCTAACTGAATTTAACGTATCCTCATAAATACAAGGGCCTAGTAACCTATTCTTAGTTAAACCGATCCAGACGTTAAACCCAAAGCGAATTTGATCTCGGACTTGCCTGTTCTCTCTAAGATTTTCAGTTGCCCAGATGTGTTCATTATCGCTATTAAAAACGCCAAATTATTTTTTCAACAAAATTCGCATCGTGGTTTGCTTGGTCAAGTAACCAATTGCAAAATCTAAGCCGCCTCTGGTTATCACCGGGATGTAAAACTTGACTTGTATGTATTTTATAAGGTTTGAAACTCGCCTCATTCAATGTTCTCCACGCTGTTGTTTGCGGGATATTTAAATTTGCAGATATCTCTCTTGTAGAAATAGACGGGTTTAGGTTTACCTAAAGTTAAATCAAAACATAGATCTGTGACAAAAAAAAACATAAGAAAGACTTACTGTATCAAGAATTTCCTCTTTAACTGCTAAAGGGAGCCTACTCCCGTATTTCGGTCTTGATGCATTAAATTGTCCGTATTCTGACAAATTTCGGTGAAGTCTTAAGAAATAACTTTCGTTTGGTTGATTTCTTTCAGGGTACATTTCAAAATAGGTGTTTAATGTATCACTCGAGTTTCTGCCTTTGGCATAATAGACTTGCAACATGTCACGCTTTTCATCGTTTGAAAATGGCATTTTAAATACTAATACAATTACAACATTCACAAAAAAAACACAAATACAATTACAGTACAGTAGCCATATTAAATACAATAAAGAATAATGAAATTCAAAGGTATCTTGATAATAAAAAACAATATGTACACGCATCTACAGTGCAATGGTATCTAGATCGTTTTTTAAAATCAACAATAATTTTACTTTTTTGATAATATTAGCTAAACGGTTCAACGTAAGGTAGGCAAATTATACATTTTTGAAATCACAAAAAAAAGCTCTATTTAGTGGTCTAAGAATTTAAGATGGCGGCCATAAGACATAAAAAAGTTGATGATGGTCGGCAGAAGACGAAACGTCGTATTAAAATTTTGATTCAGCCATTTTGTAGGCAAGAAAAAGTTGTCTTAAGAATGTATTGTTTAATTTTGAATATCTTTGTAAATAAGGTCAGGAAAAAATAAAAACGAAAATGAGATATTTTGGTTTTTTTTTTAAATCTCAAAAACGAAATAAAATTTTTTTGGTTTCTCGGCAGCATGTTGTTGTTCCCAAAATTTCACAACTTTGCCAAATTTAAACCAACCCTCTATCTCTTACCGTTTTTGAAAGCCCCATGGTTAGCCTCGAATTTGAATCACCCTGTACTATATATATATATATATATATATATATATATATATATATATATATATATATATATATATATATATACAGGGTGTCCGCAAATGGCGTGTGCAACGTTTAACCAGAGATTCCTTGGTCAAAAATAAGGCGATCCGGGTAAATATACCTATATCCGAAGTTGCTTCGTTTTGCTGCTAGAGAGCGTCAAAGTTTTTAAAATAATTTCGTTTTTTCGAAATAATTTCTAAACGCTTCAACTGATTTGAACTAAATTTGGGAAAAAGAGTTGTGACATAAATTAACATAATTTAACGTAAATGGAAACTTTTTTCGATATGTAGAAAATGAAAAAAATCTACATAGTGTCCAAAAAAAAAGATGTATTTTCTTACCCTCTGTACATATGACTTTCATTTTTTGTACTAATAGATCATTTTGTTCACAAACATTTTGGGCTCCTGTAAAATGATGGTTAGATGTACAGTTTCGTCGCAAAAAATAATGTACTCACCCCAATGGTAAAATAATCCTTGTCTGCTTACTCGGAAGGAAAGCGGGAGAAAGTAAATACACAAATTACATGAAAATGTTTTAGATTCAACAAAAATTTTAATTTTCAGACACTATTATCGATGTTTAACGCAATACGGAACTATAGGTAACTACTTACAATTATTAGTAGTTAGTACTACTTTTAAAGTTAATTTCGTCATTCGTGTCTTCTTCCTATGGCCAGTGCGCGTTTTTAGAAAGTTAATTAACACTAATAATGTTTTTATTAAAAGTTGGCTGTGATTAATTTGACAAGTAAAAAACTAGTTTATTACTTTAATGTCATTTAAACTGAACTCCTTTTAGCATTTAGTATTTTTCGTCTTACGGTTGATCTCGGCGTCATCATGAATTTTGTTTATTCATATACCGAACAAGTAAATATGTTGTTAGTTTATGGGTTTGGTGAATGTAATGGTCGCGAGAATGTTAGAGCTTACATGGAAAGGTTTCCTAACCCTATAGTGCCGCCTCACCAAAAACATTGTTAAATGTCTTCGCGAGAATGGTAATTTAAAGTCACGATTGTGGACGTCAGCGTACTACAAGAACAGTAGATATGGAGGAACAAATTTTAGACAAAATTGAGGAAAACTCAAAAGTAAGTACTAGACACCTGGTGCTGAAATTAGCGGTTCCAAAATCAGTTGTTAATGAGGTTTTAAAAGAACAACTTATACATCCATACCATGTTCAAAAAATTCAAGACTTATTACCTATTGATCCAGAATCCCGCTTAACGTTTTGCAATTTTATTGAAAATCAGATATCAGAAACTCCAAATTTCCATAGTAGAATTTTATTTACCGACGAAGTTACGTTTACAAGATCCGGTGTAACTAACTTACATAATGAACACGTTTACTCTGATGAAAATCCCCATACAACAAAAGTTACTCATTACCAACATGAATTTAAATCTGTGTGGGCAGGAATTATTGGCGAAATCCTTATAGGTCCAGTTATTATACCAATTAACTTAAATGGAAATAATTATTTAAATTTTTGCAAGAAACATTACCCGATTTACTAGAGAATTTGACCGCATTACAACGACAGAATATGTGGTTTATGCACGATGGTGCTCCGCCACATTTTTTGTTAGAAGTGCGTCAGTATTTAAATACGATTTATACAAATCGATGGATAGGAAGGGGTAATGATGCTCCTATAAAATGGCCAGCAAGATCACTGGATCTAACACCCTGTGATTATTTTATGGGGTGCCATGAAAACAAAAATTTACTCCTCTCCTATTGAAAACACTACGAAAAATACCATTTAATTTTCGACGTAGAATTAACGCATGTGTACAACAAAATGGTGGCCATTTTGAACATTTGTTGTGACAGTAGGTAATTAATCGTTCATTACTTTCATTAGTTGTCTAAATCATAGCCAACTTTTAATAAAAACATTATTTGTGTTAAGTTACAATTACTGATTCAGACGTGTAGGAATTTAGGAAATATTTTTTTTTTGGATAAACCGTTTGCCCAACTAAAACTTGTAAGAGGTTCAACGCAGTAAACTATTATGATAATTGTTCAAAATGTTCTGCATTTTTACTTAAATAAGTACTGTTTTAATCAAATTTTACATTCCTTTTCTGGCCAACGTTATCTAAAAAGAAGAAATGAACTTTCAAAAACGTGCACTGACCATGAGAAGAAAAGAAGCGAAATTATTTTAAAAACTTTGACGCTCTCTAGCGGCAAAACGAAGCAACTTCGGATATACGTATTTTGACCAAGGAATCTCTGGTTAAACGTTGTACACGCCATTTCCGGACACCCTGTATGTATATATATATATATATATATATATATATATATATCAATGTAATAAACAAAATTATTTTTAGCACACCAAATTTTAATACATCCCCAACTACAAGCAATCAAACAACTATTTGCAAATCTTTACCATATATAGAAGGACTAACTTCCAAATTAAGTAATCTTTTTCAAAATGAAAATAACTTAAAAATAGCTAAAACTAATTTACTTACAATATCTCAACTTCATTCCAAATTAAAAACTCCTGTGTCTATTAATAATAAATCAAATTTAATTTATGAAATTCGTTGTAAAAATTGTAATGAGATATGCATTGGTCAAACTAGTAGAATGCTTAAAGATAGAATCAGTTCACACAAAGTGATTGCAGACGTAATATAAAATCTTGCACTCTTGCTGAACATGTTATAGAGAAAGATTATCAGATGGACTATAATATTACTAACATCTTAACAATTGAAAAAATCTCAACAAGCGACTTTTTCTTGAAATAGTTTATATTAATTATAGTGACAAAACAATGAATAAGAGGAGTAATATAAAAGACTGGAGTACTATGTATATATTTGTTAAAGAAACAAAAAGAAATTAATTTTTTACCTCGTCCGCTGTAAGTTAATATGATTTTTGACTCCATATGAATTTTACTCGATTTTACACACTATGTTTTTTGAATACTTTTTAAAATTAATCCCATTAGTGAATATCATGTCATAATTGACAATTTGTCACTACATTATATATATATATTATATATATATATATATATATATATATATATATATATATATATATATATATATATATATTACATACACTTAATGTTTTTTTTTGTTTCTAGTTTTAATTAATATTTCATGTAAGTATTATTCATCTTTAATTAATGAATTAATGTTAATCAAAATATTTTATAGTGTCTTGATAAAGGAAATAAACATTTTCGAAAGCTTGGTATAATATATATATATATGTATATATATATATATATATATATATATATATATATATATATATACATACAGTTAATGTTTCTTTTTGTTTCTAGTTTTAATTAATATTTCATGTAAGTGTTATTCATCTTTAATTAATGAATTAATGTTAATCAAAAGTTTTATAGTAAGTCTTGATAAAGGAAATAAACATTTTCGAAAGCTTGGTATAAAAACGAAGAAATTTAATTAACTAGTAACTTTCGACTGCTTCCCACTATTATTGAAATATACTATATTTTGTCACGAAAATTAAACATTATATATGTATATATATATATATATATATATATATATATATATATATATATATATAGTATACCGATTATTTATAAATAACAGGTCATCGGTCACTGGGGTAATAAAGGTTAAAGAAACATTCCTCTTGTCATATAACCAATATTTCGTAACTTTATTGTTACTTCATCAGGGTGCTAAAAGTAAAACAATTGAGATTTAAAACGTCATACCTACACTGAAAGACACATTTATGAGTGAGGTATAAACAAGAACCCAATTAATCACATTCATCCTTAACAGTAAGACAAGGCAGTACAATTATTAAAATTAACAACAATTTTTATAATATTAAAAGTAACACAGTGAAACGTATCTATAATACCTACATATGTGTAACCATTATCAATCAAGTAAATATTGAAGGTCGACTGTTAAAATGATATGTACCAGGTTAAAGCAGAAAATAAAATATATTAATGAGCTACTTAAAACTTCCAATAATTGGTTATTTTTAAAATACGAAAGCAGCAGATTATATATGTTGCTCAAACTATTGATACCACTCGTTTAATTCATGTTATTGATTTTACTTTTAATATGGCACATTTTCATAAAAGATCTCCTCTTCTGGTTGCTGTCTGTGGCTAAGATGCGTGTCTTCAAAATTAATGCTATGGTCAAATTCATTAGCATGTATCGTTAATCCGCATGCCTTCGGTTTGACTTTACAGTCATTTCTGTGTTGTGTTAGCCGACTTTTAAGTTTTTGTGAAGTCTGACCAATGTAAACTAGTTGGCAATCTAAGAAGGGAACGCGATATACCACATTATGCTTATTTAAGATTGGCGTATCATCTTTAAGTTTGGTGAAGAATCGTTGGACCGTATCATAGTTAAACAGAGCAATTTTGACCGGTAATTTATTTATTACTTTGGTTATATACTTAGTTAAACCATATATATGTGGAAGATTTCTGTACACTTTGACATCACTGTTAGAATTACCAGAGTTGTTTTTTGCTGGATGGTGGTTTTAAATCTCAATTATTTTACTCTTAGGACCAGGATGAAGTAACAATAAAGTTACGAAATATTGGTTATATGATAAGAGGAATTTTTCTTTAACATTTATTGCCCCAGTGACCGATGACCTGTTATATATGAATAATCGGTGTTTAACGTTATACTCGGTTGAAAAAAATTTCAAATAGATTACACACACACATACACGCACGCAAGCCGCACGCACGCACGCACGCACGCGCGCGCGCGCACGCACACGCACACCCGCACACACGCACACACGCACACACGCACACACGCACACACGCACACACGCACACACGCACACGACACAGCACACAGCACACACAGCACACACGCACACACACACACGCACACACGACACACACACACGCACACGCACACACGCACACACGACACACGCACACACGCACACACGCACACGCCACACGCACACACGCACACACGCACACACGCACACACGCACACACGCACACACGACACACGACACACGCACACACGCACACAGCCACACGCACACACGCACACACGCACACGCACGCACACGCACACGCCACACACGACACACGCACACACGCACACACGCACACGCACACACGCACACACGCACACGCACACGACACACGCACCACACGCACACGGCACACACGCACACGCCACACACGCACACACAGCACACCCACACGCACACACGACACACACGCACACACGCACACGCACACACGCACACGCACACGCACACGCGCACCCACACGCGACACGCGACACACGCACACCGCACACGCGCACACGCACACGCACGCGCACCACGCGCACACGACGCCACGCCACACGCACACGCCGCCACGCACACGCACCGCCAGCACCGCACCGCACGCACACGCACACGCACACCACACGCACCACCCAGCACGACACACACGCACCGCACGCACGCAACGCACACGCACCGCACACGCACACGCACACGACACGCACGACACACACACACACACACACACACACACACACACACACACATGGAACTTTGCAAATTACAAACTGTGCCAATACCGTTTGAGTAATTGTATCGATCATGCCAAAAAGTTGAAGATATGTATAAGGGAAAGAAAAAGTTAGTAGACGTCGGCATAGAACCGTTAGTTATAAATTTAGGCGACGATAATAATGATGATCATAACGATTTTCAGGACATTGAAGAGAATGGCAAAGAAGATAGCGATGCTGGTATGGAAATGTATTATTATGTAATTTAAAAAATCTCCTTTTGCAATTTTAATATTACGTTCCTATTTAAAAATAGATGCATTAATACATGAAACCATTTTGCCGCACTATACAAATTGCGATTTCTCAGTATGTTACGCGTTGAATTCTCTTCCCCTGTTACCTTGCGTGTAGTTAGACGTTGTCCTTGTTCAACGAAATAATTAATCCTGTTCCTTGGTTAGCAATTATATAAATTAAGAAAAAGTCGATCTCTCTGTATTTATTAGTTTTAATGCATAGCATTCTATAGGTATATTGTGTACAACATGCTTAGAATAAGGCAGTTAACAACCGCGATAGTTTTCCTTTATTACACGATTTTTAAATAATAGAAAGTGTGGAAATCACCAAAGGTGTAATTTGGCATATACCTACAAATGAAGGCAATCCGTTAATTAGTGTTTTAATTATTAATTCATAAAGATTGGCCTTGGGCGAAGAGTGGTGAAAAATGGTGTTTTCTAGAATATATATTTCGCTCTAGTACTTAGCTAAATGCAATCAAAAATAATTAATTACGTTCACATACACAGAAATAAATATCGATTATGATTTCTCCCGTAATACCTTTCACACCAAGACTCTACAAACTAATTTATCGGGCCATTTATCTCAATTTATAAACATAGAGTACGAATCCACAACCATCCGTTCTCTGACGAGGAAATGATTATAAGTGTATTTCAACCAATTATATCGGATTGCAGGTTCCTAGAGTGTAACTATCCAAGTGTTGATGCTCAGTTCATGATCTACTTTAATGAAATTTATAACAACTTATGAAACGAAATAAGTAGTAAGGCTAGGTTACCTCTAGCGCAGGAAGTGACGTCAAACAAATGAACTATGTGAGCGAGCATTTCCATAAAAATGACAACACCCATGATGAAAATAAAATTAGCAAAATAACCAGCATCATTGGTGCCAACTTAAGGCCGATTAAAAAATGTGTTGGTGATGTATCATTGAGTGATAAGAGACATCTAGCGAGACTTGCAGGGAAATTGGAGCGGTATAGAATATTAGCAAAGCAGCTAAGAAAACCAGTTGAAGGAGGGTCTCTTGGAAGAAAGGGCACAGTTAAGTGGAGAGATTTCGCTACAGCCTTCAAATCTAGGGTGAGCACCGGTATTATAATTAGTTTAGGACATAGGACATTAGGAGGATTTTTTCATGATGGTTTTAAGTTGTTTTCGATTAAGATTAAGGACATTTTTAGCATTTATAATCAGATGCTAAACCATCCATAAATAATGATGAAAATTTAATGTATAGGGAATTTAGTTTTACAACGAAAAATTTTACTATTTTAAGACGTGACTTAGAAGATGAAAATTTATGTAATATTAATGTAGAGGATTACTTAATGGAGCGACTGCTTCAAGTTGAAGAACAGGATAGTAGTTGGGCTATATCGAAAATTATCTCGTTAACTGTGAACGCGAACAGTGCAACTTTAATAAGAGCATCGTCTGATATAGCTTTACCCCCTCAAATAAAAAATAAGAAATGCATTATTAATGTAAAAAATAACGATTAAGTCTGTTTTGGGTGGGTTTTAGCATGGGTTCTCTTTCCCACTCCTCGTGACTTTGATCGCGTATCATCCTATAAAATTCTAAATTTTGAAGATAGTCTCCCATGATTAAACCAAATATATAAATTTTTAGAACAAAATTCTAATTTATTCTGAAACGGTAATGTTCTTATTAAAAAGGATGTAACTACACATACCACAGTACCCGATGATAAGAAGCAGCAGCATGTTAATTTATTAATGATCCACCAGAATTATGAAATTAAGGGCGAAATATAACAACTAATGATGATGGTGTAATAGTGAAATTTCGTTTCTGCTGGATCAGAAATTTATCAGGATTTGCGCGTTCACAGTTAACGAAGTATATATATATATATATATATATATATATATATATATATATATATATATATTCGATAGATGCCTACACTATTTTAGCTCGGAAATTAAGGTTAGTAATGACGAAGTAGGTTGTAAGTTAATTAATAAGTGCAGGATAGAGATTGCATGTTTATTTTAAGAACCATGAGTTTAAGCAGACTGCGCCATTTATTTTATATTATGACTTGGAATGTTTAGTGTAGGATTTTAAAGATGACGAAACACGAAATACCGTTAAGCATAAGAAGCATAACGTATCCAGCGTCACATATTATCTCCACTGCACGTTTAACGATTTCTTATTAATATTTCAGTTGCGGAGGGGAGAGGAGTGCATTAATTGGTTCACCAATTACCTGTTAGATATTGCGGTAATCTACAGCAGTACTTTGACAATCTAATACCGATGGAAACGTTAACCGTCATTCAAATGCTGGAACATAATCTATCCACCCACTGTCATATTTGTGAGCACCCCTTATTAGAACATGATATTAAAGTAAGAGACCACTGTCATTTCACCGATCGGTTTAGAGGTAGCGCTCATCAAGCATGAAATATCCGGTATAAGGCTCCGCGAATACCAGTTTTTTTCCGTAACTTTTCAGGTTATTACTTACACTTTATAATAAAAGATTTTGCACATATACATATATATGTATATATATATATATATATATATATATATATATATATATATATATATATATATATGGTTTGGAGAAACACACAGCCATTCATGTACTCCCTGCTGTGTGGTTTAACCTTAAAACTTATGTTATTAAATCAGAACAAGAAGATGTCATCTTTAACAACCTAAGTGAATGTTTAAATACCGAGTGGACTAGCACAGTCCCTCATTTAAATCTGACAACCCTTCCTGTATTGAGCCTTAACAATGATGAAAGGGAAGTGAGTACTTGCATGTTCAAAATGGATGTGTGTATTAAGTTTCATGGTTACATTGTTTATAATTGTTTTATGTTGTAAGAGTTGTAGACCTAGCAAACATATGAGAACTCAACGAAAACGTTGGTTAACAGCTCGTGACCAAGAGTTGAAGTGATCAGCAGGAGAACAAATATCTTCGAGGATCGACGAAACTCTACAACCAGTGGTTATGGTCACCAATGAGTCTGGACAGTACCAAAACAGTGCTGTGAGTATTTCACAAGTATAGAAGGGGAAGTAGAAACGTAAGCATTAGATAGAAGCTATAGCAAAGGTAAATACGGTATTAAAAGTTAAAATTATTAAATTGAGCTCAAGTATACTAATAAAAAGCCTATTCAAGTGAAGTAACAGATGTGAAATTTAAATTTTGTTAAACGAAAAATTTTATTTTCGGCCGTGCACAAAAAATTATTCACTCAATTCATTAACAGTTTTACCTTTCATATCAGAATCTTAAACGACTAGCTAAAGTTTCTGCAAATAATTATTAAAAGGAAGTAACGTTACAATTAAATTGGTAGAAAAACGCTAAAAGTATTAATCATGCAAGAAATTATGAAATTAATCTTGTTAATTATATACGTTGTTAAGGTCAAATCGATTGAAATAACATCTGGAATTTATATCAAAAGATTACCGAACATCACATTGTATCAAACCACAATACAGGTAAATTTTCGAATACAACAACCTCAAAGCTTATTCGAAAAACGAAATGGTCAATCAAAGAAATTACAATTAGACACTGTACCATTAGATAAGGTAGAATTAATTTTTCTATGATTAGTAAACAAGTTAAAGGTTTCAATTATGTCTTAGCTTTAAGTGCGATTTCACAGTATTATGTTTTACGCTTAGTCGAGTGTATTATATCTAAGAATCTGTTCTTAGTCGGACTTCACGTGCCTTTATTAAGTGTCCATATTACACGACTTTTAATGGAAAAATTGCTAACTTTTACATTTGCGTGGCAAAACTATACGTGTTCAGTGAATATACCCTCTTTGACAATGGCAGTAGTGAACTATAATACTACATGGACCATATTCACTCCAAAATGTAATCCGGTGCAAGAAGAACTGTGTTTTATGCAAGACAGTGTAATGGCAGTAGTGAACTATAATACTACATGGACCATATTAACTCCAAAATGTAATCCGGTGCAAGAAGAACTGTGTTTTGTGCAAGACAATGTAATGAGCCAGAATTTGGTAAGACAAATTAATTGTTATTTTAATAAAAATTATTAAGATAATGTTTAAATAATAATTCATTTTATTACAGTTCTTAAAAATGTAAATAATCAGCACTTTTGCGTGCGCACCGGTACCCCACTTTCACGATGTGCAGAAACGTTGCGACATTTCCTACCTAAAACCCCACTCTTTTGCAAGGTTTATAAGCGAAATTTTTAACATTTACTATTGATTCTGTTTGTAGAACGCTTCTCTACAAATACTCTTCTGCCTGTCCGTTTGTAATAATTTATTACACCTGAAATTCTGTTTGTAGAACACTTCTCTACAAATACTCTCCTGCCTGTCCGTTTGTAATAATTTATTATTACACCTGAAATTCTCTATTCGAGAACATAACCGCCTGACCCGCTCTTAAAGCAATTTCAATTGAATTAAATAGAACTTATTGTTTTATAGAATTCTAACACTCCGAAGTATAACCAATTTTTTACGAAAATAGTTGTAATACCTAGAAATTCCTATTAACAAACCATCCTTAAGAAATTAATTGACGTCAAAGAGGTTTTGCGTATTATACTGGTCTTAGGTAGATTGACTGGTTAACACTGGCGGTCACCGGGATTATTATAGGACTTCTTCTGGTTAATGGGGCTACTATAAGCCACGTCTGGTTGTCCGACCACGCGCTGTAACCTCAGAAACGGCAATTTACAAATCCCATCCTGAACTCCTGTATATAGTTCTATATATTCAAAGTATCCGATACAGCTTTGAATAAATAGAATCTCTAGAATTTGTTGATTTAGCTCGAGCTCCTTGGATGGCTATCAACACCTATAATTTATTCCTCCTGTATATCACGAAAATCCACCTGAATATCAAATCCAAATTATTACCGAAAACAAAACCTGAATTGTGTAAAACATTAAATTTATACAACTAAAAGGAAGTAAATTTTTACGATTTACTTCGAAGTAAAAGGATTTCTATTTTACAATAAGAAATCCATTACATTAAAGAGATTTATTTGCGCTTTAACAATTAAAACTTTAAGGTAATTATTCTTAAAGAAAATAAAATTCCATCTCGCAAATAAGTAGCCCCATTCAATTAAAGTGTAAAGAATCATCCTCTTTATATAAATAAAACGAAGGCCAACGTTCCATTTTAGTAGTTTGAATGAACTCTTATCAATTTTCAACAACACATGTTCGAAAATATCCCTGTATCATATGAACCATTACAAACTTTAAATTGCGAATTCCAAACATTGAATAACCCCTTGTATATATTTGATTGTATATATTATTTATAGTTAATTTAGAATTAGTCTTTCCCTTAGTCCGTGTGTACAAACCCTAAAAATTAAGCAAATCAAATACAACCATTGTCTAACATGAATTGTATTAACACTAATCGTGTAATTATCAAAATCTCGTGTAAGGCCTGCTTTTCTTTAACCTATTCCGTATTTCAAAACGTTACTTAAGAAAATATAAGTAATAAAAAAAGCCAGTCCATGATAGAAATTTGAAATACGCTCTAACCTCGAATTCAAAAACATTGTCTTAAGTTTGTAAAATATAATAGACAAAATAAACTTACCTGTCTAAATCACAGTAATCCTCCCGGGGTTTGAAGTGTACACACACCCTTGTATTATCTTCACCTGAGCACATTATAATTGTTTACAAAGAAACAAAACCACAATTATTTTATTTTTGAACACTGCATTATAACGCGTTTGTTTATAGGAAATTTCCAAACAGACGCGCACAGATACACAGGCGACACCTGTCCTTAAACATTATAAATCTTAGGATTTACCGCCTACATTTCAACGACACCAGCATTACTCCGAGGTACGGTGGGCTGCCCAAATACCAGGCGCTGTATGAAGAGATTCCTTATTAAATATTTTAGAAATTTTTCGTTTATTTTCCATCATTTTGTTATTCTTGAATATTTAATTATTTTACCAGAATATTGTTTTGTCAAGTTATTATAATTTCAGAAGTTTTGTGTTAATATATGTATAAAACCTGGGTATGAAAATTGTTTAACAGTTATATAACAGTCTAAGAAAAACCCACTTCCCAAATTCCTGACTAGCCGAGATTAAAAAGAAATCTACATAGTGGTAATTAGTAAGTGTAACTCATAAAAGAAACCTGCACAAAATTATGGGCCTTACAACAGTTATAGTGACGAAACACTAGGTATATCCTGCATCAAACAAGTTTTAATTGGTGGATCCTTCAAGTAGTTTTCATAGTTTGTCCAATTCAGTGCAGAGACACTGGAAATGACCACCAGTTTATAACACCAGTTGTAAGCCATAAAATAATTGTGACTCACCCCAAACCAGCACTACGATTGTAATGCGCTAAAGAATCACATCCACTGCATGTAGCTCGCAACATTGGTGCACTTAGTATAGCTGTACCATGCAATTGTTATTTTGAAGGCGACAGCAAAAGCACTTATCCCAGATATCCGTGCATTGACAAATCTGTCTCGTTCTCGCAACATCAAATTGTATCAGCAAGTTGGACAATGTTTAATGCTCTAAATCTTCCACGCTGGAAGAGCCCAGTATTAGAGTTTGACACGCTAGAAAGTTGTTTAGACAAAAATTGAATTAAAAATCAAAGTCCTAGTGAAAGTACGTAAAGTACAACTTACATTTTTATACCGAGCTGCTTAGTTGTTCTCGTAATAATTGGTTTACTCGCTGGTCCCTATTTAAATCTAAGAAAGATGGTTAATCAACTTCTTCAGAGAAGCAAACATTCAACACGACCATCAACACACCGTCTAAAATTACCACGACGCGTTGGACTTCCTACTCCATGCTTTCGCGAAAATTCGTAGAACCCGTGATTATCTGGAACCTATAAGTAAACCCAGTTTTCCTGTAAACGCACCAGTGCCACATTACGTACAGTTATTAAAAAAAATCACCTAGTGTAGAAGAAGCACAATACGTTAAAATGGACAGAACTTTAAACATTCTTAATTAACAATTTTTTGAACATTTTGGGTGATCCAAACGTTAAAACATTACAGTAAAATAATTGTTACCAACCAAAAACTCGCGACGATAAGAAATAATAATACTCTTTTTATGTTACATAAGTACTTAGCTATATACAGTATATTCTAGTATTAATTCATATGCAGGATGGACGAATAATAGACTTTTCTCTTTTCTTGGTCTCATCCACATAATTTTGGTAAACTCTAAAGTACGACGGATTTCGGCATCATTTGAGGACAAGTGATTAATTAGCGTCGGACAAATGTCATAAAAGGCGTAAAAATATATAAACGCAATTCAATATTTTCAGAAATTGTAAGTTTTATTATCAAATGAATAATATCCGCTGTATTGTTAATCAGACAAGTCATGCCAATACACACGAGGCAATATCAATGCTAAATATTGGTTTTGTGGCTTTAAGATTTTTCTAACACTCTGTCAATCAGTAGATAAAAGTCGATTACTTATCAGTAAGTCCGTGACAGTTTACTTTTGGGGTGGTTCTCTAGAAGAAATATCCGAAGGGCAGCGATCAAACCACACAGGTATAACGTAATATACTTAAGGGTATAAATACGTCTTGTAACAAAAAAGTACTCAGTAAAAACCTGAACGAGAATCGAAGTCGATCAATTGTAAAGCAGTACTGTACAAGATGTTCCATTTGTAAGTTGTTTATATGTTTATTTTATTTTGCCACCATAATGTTCTTTATTTTATATTGCCACCATAATGTTCTTTATACGCCTCCAAATGCGGGCGTAATGTGGTCTTTATAGCACGGAAATGTCATTGATGCTAAGCAGCATGATTGACAGCAAACACATGACATGATATATAATAGCAATATCACAGTATCTTAGTAACAACAAATTAGCCTACTGTCCACTTTATTTCACTGCATTTGCATTTAAAAACTTGCGGAAAATACTGAATCTTTTTAAAATTTTGTTCCAGTTTCATGGTGCAAAATAAAATAAAACATTGTATGTACCACGGGCATAATTGTAGATTATGGCTCTCAGGAATATAAAAGCCCTCCGCTTCGCGTCGGGCTTTTAACATTCCCTCGAGCCATAATCTTCTGATTATGCCCTTAATACATAAATTGAGTGAATGTCCTATTATTTTTATATTATATAAATTGATTAAGTAAATTGAATTATAATTTTTAATTCGCATTAATACCTGTGTTACACCCTGTATACGTGGGCATGCGCTGTGAATACGCAAACATATGATTTGACTACAACAAAAAGTGAAATTCGACATACAAGTAAGTATAACTACGTTTGAATAAACAACAATATTAATATGAAACATTTAAATTTTTAGGACAAATAGCATTCCCTTTGGACATGCATACCTGTTGTTGCACATCATGATTCTTACAAAGGATTGAAATTATGAACATAACACTAAAGTATCAATGTCAACAATAGAGTACTCACATAAAATGTCCTCCTTTTGTGGGTTACTGCTATTGAAGTTGATTGAAGACAACAGCTCCTGCGAACTGCAACTCTGCTCCTCGAACATCCTAATTTTCTTTTATATAAACAGCTTATTCACTTAGGTAAGTTTCACTATTGTTATTAGAATATTGACGAATCTTTATTTTTAGGCTCATCACTTCTTCATTAGTTAAATTCAAAATAAATTTTGAAAAGCATGGATCGTTGAAGGTTGTTGTAAATTAAACACACGTTTGATAAACAAGGTGTATAATGATAAAAGCACGAAGACAACACAATTAAATATCCATACCAACATAAACAATATAAATTTAAAAACAAACAAAGTCGAAACTGCGGAAATATTTTTATAACATCGAAAACTTCCGATTTGAAATTTTAAAAAGGTAAACTAAGCTTAATTTAATTATTTCCCGACAAAAGACTATCACTTGTTTTGTTAACACTTCCGATACTAAATCGCACTTTGTTAAGTTACCGAAATGACGTTAATTTGTTTTAAAAATTATTTTCAAAAAAATTTTGCAACAACTTACTTTGGCAAGTTGTTGCAAAAGATGAAAATCAAGAGAGATTGTGAATCTAAAGCGCTTGTATTTATATGATTTTGGTCGACAACCAAATCTTCGAATGTTTTCTATAGTTACGAAGAATATTCCCTGAATTCTGACTGGCTACTGTAATTTTTATATTACGATATTTCTTTAAAGCCCTATAACTTTCGCCCCCTTTAACATTTCTTAAATCTAAAAACATTTCCATAATCTACATAATTTTATCTATAATTTGAAACCAAACACGAGCTAATTCCTACACTTAATAACTACGTTAAATTTGACACTTATTTATTGAATTTACACTAATTCTAAGAATTTTACCGGCCTGGAAATTACCTCTACATGAATAGGGGATGCTACTACACCCAAATATCCATCTTAAACATGCCTACGGCCAATTTGAGAGGAAAATTATTTAAATTCTACCCATATACTTAAAAACTAAAATTAACAAAAATGGACATAAATATAAGGAATTATAACATAAAATTGAGACTACCTTACTATTTTTGCCTCTAGTAATTTATTTTATACAAATTGTCTCAATTTAAAATACTTTTTACAAAAATTTTTATGCGAGGATATAACATAACCTCATTTTGTTTATATAATTTTAATGTTAAATTTCACACTTTTAAACACAATAATTGTTAATGTAAATGTTTAAACTTAATGTTCAAGTCACAAATTAATTTATTTTACCACTTTCGTAGGTTCATAAGTTCTTCTACGACTAGTGTCGGAATGTTATCAATCACTAGTTTAAGGTCATAAATTGTTGATTACACACAATAATCCCAGAGCTGCTGCATGATTTATGTTTTATAGTCACTCACTAATGTGCTAGTTCTGTTTTTTCATAATTTTTGCACTAATATGTGTTTAACGCAGTAATACGAATGTTTTTAATAATCTTGGCTGCGTATATGTGAATTGCGACATTGATACCAGCCTAAATCTAGTTTTATATTGTTTAAAATAAACTTACAAAACTAAATGAAAACTTGAATTAACTCAAAACGATAACAAACATATCCTATACTTCAATGTACTGTGCTGTCGATTACTTATACTAACATTATTAAAATTATATTAAGAAATATTTAAAATTTTACAAAGATCTCAATGTTTATTAATCATTCTTATCTAGAATTATTTAATGAAATGTACCATTTCGTACTAACTAAAGTAAAACTTTACTTTGCAGATTACATAGCTACTTGCACGTAATTTGAATCATCTCAATATATATATATATATATATATATATATATATATATATATATATATATATATATATATATATATCGATCAAATTTATCAATTTATTCCAACGAATGCAGTATATATTTTTCCTTATGGTAGATACACATTCAACGCAATAGGTACTATCGCGCTCAAAAAATTTTAGTACACCTTGTTACTGTAGACACATCCACAATTCAAATTTTGATATAGACACCTTTTTTGTGTGTAAATCGGACATCTCACGATTTTCAAGTAGGGGTTAAGTATTTGTCAAACTGGCGAATTTGGTAGATTAAATATGTAACGAACCGCAAGTCATTACTACAAAATTTTTTAATTAATTAATTATTTAACAATCAGCCCTCGTAAAAGAAATGATGTAAGATTTCTTAGTATTCAAACACCTGCAAGACTTGATCTAATATTTCTTAGTATTCCGTATTACTCAGTACCTAACTTAATATTTCTTATTATTTCGTTTGATTGCACAACAAAAATTAATTTGTTTCCCCTCCAAC
This sequence comes from Vesta saturnalis, assembly GCA_036346205.1. NCBI lineage: Eukaryota > Metazoa > Arthropoda > Insecta > Coleoptera > Lampyridae > Vesta > Vesta saturnalis. The sequence continues at coordinate 590,459 of JARFJB010001823.1, forward strand.
GTAGATTTCATAAAACATCGATTGTTTTATACGTCAGAGTAATCTCCGCCAATTACAGATAGGATTCTCCCAAACGGAAGCCACCACCGCCTACCGAGAGTCCCCTATAAAAACCGCGCCGCGCACCTTTTGAAAAAAATTAAAAAAAAGTATAATTATTAACTCAATAAAGTAGCAGACCAGTAGCCGTAGCCGGCCAGACCAGTAGCAGCAGGAGGAGTGTTCCGTCGCGCCACGTGAACGCATCCCGCCGCCGAGAATTACTTAGTTGATTTTACCAGCTCCTGTATTAGTTCGTTAGATTAACTCCGGTTCCAGAACACCTGCACGGGACGGTTGCGTTAAAGTAAATCGCCGCCGACCTAGTGATAGCCACCGCGAACCTTTTGTAAATAAATAGCTATCCTCGATCCTTGTGATTAACGACACGTAAGTCTGTAGAATAATTCAGTACCCAATACACACACAAAACCCCCAGACAGCAACGGGCTAGGCCACGAAGCAGTCGGGAGTATACACACGCAATACACACACAAAACCCCCAGACAGCAACGGGCTAGGCCACGAAGAAGTCGGGAGTATACACACGCAATACACACACAAAACCCCTAGACAGCAACGGGCTAGGCCACGAAGCAGTCGGGAGTATACACACGCTAAACACACACAAAAACCCCCAGACAGCAACGGGCTACCCCGAAGCAGTCGGGAGTACAAACACTCACCACTCTACCGTATACCTGACGACGGGAGCTAAGTAGGACTGTATAGACCTGCAGCTTTAATCATTTACTATCACTTACATTCTAAACACCTGAATTCACCAGCTCGCTGGCGAAGACCAAAGTGCCTGTAATCACAAACGAATTAAACGTAGAGTATCCGTCAAAGACCTGTAGTAGGAGAAAACCGTACAGCGATAACCACGCGCGTAGTAAACGAATTTCAAGAAAACAATCAATTAATTGTTTTCCACCAGCTTAAACCGCCTTTAATAAATACGCGTTTTTGGTGCGTATACCATTAAGTAACGTTCATTTGTATCTACGTGAGATTTCGTTCATTTGCATAAAAGAAATCATCGCCATAAAATTACATCCCAGAAAGTAACGCTCATATATATATATATATATATATATATATATATATATATATATATATATATATATATATATATATATATATATATTATCAACAAACTTGTATAATCCGCCCAGTCTAAATTTAATGGCAAAGAAAACCTCGGAAGGTATTCATATTATCGAACGTAATAGATCGCGAAGGTAAATTGCTTCACGAAGCATACGCGCCTGTCCGTCTTCCAGAAATTACTGAAGGTAAAGGGAAGTAAGCAATTAGACCGGTATAACCGTCCTGCGTACAACCGTGAACTCGGGATATCGATTTTCACTAGTGACCTAGATCTGCGCAACCCTCGTTTTAAATAACCAGTAGTTTGTTTATACATTCTTTTCTTTTGTAGACAGGGCCGTATCCAGCATAAATAATTAATTAAACGCAACGTTATTAATCATTTAAATATTACGTTCCTCATTGAGTGTAACTAGGGAGTATTAATATCTATTTATAGAAACGACTTCGACAACAATAAGCCGTCGTATCGAGCGAGTGGAAAGAAGTAGGACATCCAAATTCGACGTCCAAACCGAGTGGACGCCCCCGACGCCGCCGTCTAAATCTTAAAGTCAAATCGTTTTCTCATTTTTACGTTTATGTTAGTTGTTAACAAGGTAGGTATTTAGCTTAAGTGTGAATATATTAGAACTGTATGGAATAGGATAATATATATTTAAACCGTTTTACTATAATTATTTTATGTGGACAGTGTAGAGCTAAAGTTTAAATATTCCGACGAACCCACCCCCTCTTTAGTTTCTAATCTAAAGACCGACTGTAGTTTAGCCGAGGCAAATATAAAAATTGTGAGAAAGGACCTTACAAATACTCTTAGAAACTGTCACTTTCATATTTCATGGCCATTGTATGCTAACGCAATTGATTATGTGCCGTCAAACCAAATGCACACAGCCAAGATGTTGCTGTACCAGTATTGATTGAGCGCGATAGTACATTACAGTACGATACAATATGTATTCCAACACAATAGAATACAATTCAATAGACTCAAATTCTGTACTTTAGCAGTTCAAAGTTTGCTGCCTAACATTTTTGACAATTCAAATTTTTCTTTTTTGTTTCTTTTTTTAACCTAATCATCATATAAACAAAAACGATATCATGGAAACTATTCTTTAAATAATGGACTAAATTCTAATTTGTAACAATTAGAATGCGCTTAACGTTTTAATTATCAATTCAATTTAATGAAATTTTACACAAAGATTCTCTATCTTGTCGCACATCACATCGTTGATAAAACTCATACATTTTTCGATTAGAACGGAGGTCAAGCATTAGTCGATGGTTTTGAAAGTATTTAAATATGTAAGTAAAAACGGCATATATTATCAGTGCTGTTATTATTAATAAATAGAATCTGAAATATGGATAGTTTATTAATTAATTAATAAAAGACTGTTACTCATATAATTACTAGTAATTATAAGGTGTTGCTAAACTACCACATGATAGCACTGTAAATTTTTAATAAAAGCTTTGGTTATACGCATACTGGTTCAGTATGTCATCGTGGCTATGGCTATCTTCATATAGGTACATTAACGTACAATAGGACTTTGTTATAGAAATAATTTTTTTAACTTGGTTATATTACGACAAACGACAACCAACATACGACTTATTGTAGAACAGCCTGAAAGGAGAAGTTAACGACGGTCAATCCTGAACTGGTACAGCGTGTTTTCAAGATGGACTGACGATCACCTTGATCCTTCTGTCGACGTCATTGGAACAACCAGGTCTGAAGTAACACAAATTATTTGAAATGTCTTACGAGGTTGATATGAAACTTTTTAAAGCCGAACCTAAAGAGGAAGAAGGTATAGATTTACTTCTAACCCAACATCTTATTGTAAATAGTGATCTAATAAAAGGTGAAATTGATTACAGTTTAAGTAAAACACAATTTAACACTAGTTTTATAGAGGATGTAAATATCAAGAAAGAAGATACCTCTCTAGTAAAAGATGTGAGCTCGAGAGAATCAGATCATATAAAGGAAAACAGTGCCAAAGACATCACAAAAATACAGTGTGAACTTAATCAATTTAATAGTTCAAGAACAGTGCATGAAAATTTAAAACAGCATGTTTTAAAATACCGCTCAAATTTTAAATATAAATGTGCCCAATGCAATTATATAGCAAAAAGGAAATCAGGTTTGAAAAGACATCTTTTAAAACACACTTCGAGTTATGAATACAAATGCAGCCAACGTGATTATGCTACACATCACAAAGCCTGTTCAACAATTCACCATGAAAAACATTCTTTAAGTTACGAATTCAAATGCAACCAGTGTAATTATTCGACTCATCGCAAAGCTGATTTAAAAGTCATCTTAAAAACACTCTTCAAGCTATGAATTCAAATGTGACCAATGTGATTATGCAACAAATTACAAGGTAATTTAAAATTCATCTTGAAAAACATTCTTCAAGTTATGAATTTAAATGACCAATGTGATTATGCAACAAATCACAAAGGTAATTTAACAATTCATCTTAAGAAACACTCTTCCAGTTATGAATTTAAATGTGACCAGTGTGATTATGCAACACATCGCAAAGTAAATTATAATAATCATCTTAAAAAACACTCTTTAAGTCATCAATTCAAATGTCTCCAATGTGATTATTCAACAAATTACAAAGGTAATTTGAGAATTCATCTTAAAAAACACTCTTCAAGTTATGAATTCAAATGTGGCCAGTGTGATTATGCAACACATCGCAAAGATTCTTTTAATATTCATCTTAAAAAACACTCTTCCAGTTATGAATTTAAATGTGACCAGTGTGATTATGCAACACATCGCAAAGAATATTATAATAGTCATCTTAAAAAACACTCTTTAAGTCATCAATTCAAATGTGTCCAATGTGATTATTCAACGAATTACAAAGATAATTTGAGAGTCCATTTTAAAATACACTCTTCAAGTTATGCATTCAAATGTGACCAGTGTGATTATGCAACACATCGCAAAGATAATTTTAACATTCATCTTAAAAAACGCTCATGTTATGAATTCAATTGCGGCCAATGCGATTATGGAACAAATCGCAAAGGTAATTTAACAATTCATCTTAAAAATCACTCTTCAAGTTATGAATTTAAATGTGGCCAATGTGATTATGCAACAAATTACAAAGGTAATTTAAGAATTCATCTTAAAAAACACTCTTCAAGTTATGAATTTAAATGTGGCCAATGTGATTATGCAACAAATTACAAATGTAATTTAAGAACTCATCTTAAAAAACACTCTTCAAGTTATGAATTTAAATGTGGCCAATGTGGTTATGTAACAAATTACAAACATAGTTTAAGAATTCATCTTAAAAAACACTCTTCAAATTATGAATTCAATCGACCAATGTGATTATGCAACACATCGCAAAGATTGTTTTAATTCTCATCTTAAAAAACACTTCAATTTATAAATTCAAATGCGACCAATGTGATTATGCAACAAATCACAAGTATAATTTAACAATCCATTTTAAAAAACACTATAAGTTATGAATTCTAATGAGGCTAATGTGATTTTATAACACGTCACAGAGATACTTTTAAAAATTCATCTTAAAAACCATATCTGAAAGTGCTTTGACTTTTGTGTAATTGAGTTCACATGTCTGGAAAAAATTTCATCTCAAATACCCTATACTTTACTGTAATTTAACAATTCATCTTCAAAAACACTCTTCAGGTTATGAATTCAAATGTGGCCAATGTGATTATGCAACACCTCGCAAAGATAATTTTAATATTCATTTTAAAAAACACTTCAAGTTATGAATTCAATTGCAACCAGTGTGATTATGCAGCAAAACAAAAACAAGATTTAAAAACTTATTTTAAACAGCATTCTTCAATTTATGAATGCAAATGCAGCCATGTGATTATGCTACACACCACCACCAGCCTGTTTAACAATTCATCATGAAAAACATTCTTGAAGTTATGAATTCAAATACAGCCAGTGTAATTATGTGACTCATCGCAAAGGTGATTTAAAAAGTCATCTTAACAAACACTCATGTCATATTTAAATGTGACCAATGGGAATATGCAATACATTGTAAACATGTTTAACAACACATCTTAAAAAGCACTCTTCAAGTTATGAATTTAAATGCTTCCAATGTGATTATACAACACATCGCAAACATACTTTTAAAAATCCTTCTTAAAAACCGTATTTCAAAGAACTTTTGTTGTAATTGAGTTCATACATCTAGAAAAATCTTGATCTCCAATACCCTATACTTGACTGTATAATTTGTGAACAGCACGATTTAAATTTTTTATGCTCTGTTGTCATAACTATCATTGTCTCATCTATTACTTTAAGTTGTCACCCAAATTTGGTTGTAGTGCACAAAATTAAGAACACTATACAGTTGTAAATGCTAAATATACTTATAGTAGTAAGCAATAATTTATTTATTGGTGATATCTATTTATTACCTTTTCATAAATTATTTGTGAATATTAGATATCATATCATTACATCCTTTGTAAACTTATTTATAGGTTAATGTTTAATTTATGAATGTAACTTGGTTGGTATAGTGTTTTTCAATTTATGATAATATTGTTCATAATGCCTAAGTATATAATAGGTTAGTGTTTAATATATAGGTGTAATTTTGTTGAAATAGTTAAATACTTACTCCCTATATGTTTCGATAACAATTACAGTTATCCTCAGTAAATGTTAATATCCTAAGAATTGCTCAAGATGTTAGATCAAATGTATGATACATGAAAAAGATGAAAATGCAAACATAAGCCTGCTATTAACCCATGAAGTACCGGTACCAAAAATAATGACGAAATTTACAAAATTGTTACTGATTATCAATTATAATCCTATTTTCATTAGATAAAAATAATCAGATTTTTTTTTGTTGTCGCTTTTGGTTTACAAGAAATTAAGTGTCATATCTATGTATATATATATATATATATATATATATATATATATATATTATATATATATAATATATATATATATATATATATATATATATATATATATATATATATATATATATATATATATATATATATATATATATATATATATATATATATATATATATATATATATATATATATATATATATATATATATATATATATATATATATATATATTATACAGTTCAACCAGACTCCATTTCACATTGTCAAAAAACTCCATCTATATACACGTGTATAATACGTTATTATTGTAGGTTAACCTGACGTGTTTCTCCTATAAGTTTACTGAAACTCCACGTATATAGCTTTTATCTTTATGTCGCCTGTATATGCAACTCGAGCTCCTTTTAAAGGCGAGATGGTTCTACTCGGCTTCCGCACACTGTTGCTGCTTCTTTTAGCATTGAGTTTTACACTTGGAAAAAAAAGGTATGAATTATAAACGGTATTTTTATCATTTTATGGATGTGCCCGTGGAACGTAGTACATATTATTTAAATGATTTTGCGAATAAAGAAAATTATCATATTATTATTGTTTTGAAGCTATAAAACGCAAAATAATCTTTTTGATACTATTTATTCAGAAACTGGTATACATATTTTTTTATTAACATTTACGACCATATCACTATTTACTTTAAAGAATGGAAACGGTAAGGAAATAATAAAAAAATGACAATTGAAATTTTACTATTGATTTGCGTATTGATTGCACGTAAACTTTAACTGACGTCAATTTCTATTTTAAAACGATGGATTCTCGGCAATTAACCTTAAAACTTCATTTTTTTTTGGAGGTTTCTTCTTTTTAATGTGCGCCTTAAAAAAGGTTTCTGTGGCCATTTTTTCTTCGCGGCTCCACTTTTTTAAAACCCTTTTTTTTATGTTTTTTTGCTATGCTCTTTTGCATTGGCAAAACTTTCAATTGCATTTGTTTTTGATATTTGTTCTGTAGTTGTGAATGCTATAGTTGGTCTTGGCTCTTTCAATTCTTCTTCGTCTTCAGAAGCGCTATCCTGTATTTCTATTATTTCATCACCAATGTCATCTAGGTCATTTAAACCACGTCCCCTATATTTATTTATATTTTCATTTTGTGACAGAAGCAATATTTTCGAAACCTTTGCCGTCTGATAAATATCTGATGGTAACCTGTACCATTCATTGTGAGTTTTGTGGTGTGACCCATGAAGGTCAGTTGCTCTAAATCATCACTACCATTTTAAGTATTTGTGCAATTGTTGCTAAATGCTTGCGCAGTTTGTAGACGTAATGTGGATACTTTTGTGAATTGCCGAGCTAGATTGAAACGTTAATGTCACTAAATGAGCAGCATGAAGTTGATTTAATGTGAAGACGAATCAAGTTCACCAGTGAATAGTCAAAGCATGGTAAAGTTAAAGTCTATCCGTTTAAAATAGACTCGATGCAAACAAAAGCGCGCCGCCAGCATGTGATGGTAAAGCGAAACGATTGAATGGAACAAATACCGCGGCTTTTGCATTTTTTCAACCTAATGCCCAATAAACGGCTACTCACGTGAAAATAGCGTGATTATCATTGTTTATGTCAGTCTATCTAAATGAATAGACTGTATACTAATTTTGCGCGACACCACCAAAATTGGAACTTAGTAAACTGAAATAACGTTTTGTTCTCGTAAAATCGGCATTTTTAAGATAATGAACAAATAGATTGGAAGAGTAGACAACGATTATTCAATACACAACTCGACCAAGTCTTTATAACCTGTTGTTCGATCATCCATAAAATCTACTAATCATAATGAATAGTTCCTTAAACTAAGTACATGTTGTAAGTTAAAAAATCAGACTGTTTCAAAAACAAAATCAACTGCAAACCTAAAGAACCATTGAAGGTAATGCTATTGGAAAGCAACTTGGGTTCGATACAGTCAAAACAACCACATTAACATAAATGCCCACAACATCAAAGTAGAAACCCACCTAGCATATAAATAAAAACTAACCATCAGGATGACCATCCTTCACAATCTTGAAATTATTGGAAAAATATTCAAAACCAATCATTCAGTATCAATACAGATGCTTCCACACTAATATTTGCAAAACCAACGAGTTACAAAAACATCTCAACCTCAAAATCAAGTTGAAGTTGAGAATAACTTTTTTTGATACACAATTCTTAATATCTGGTAAGAAACCTTCCATCCTACAAAATGGAAATTAAAGAGATGAAATAATTTTAATAACATTTTTAGTATGTTATGTATCTTTTTATAATAAATTCATTCGAAAACAGGCAACATTGTAAAACAAAAACAATAATCTATGTCAAACAGACGTTTAAAATTTCATGTTTGACAGAGGTTAATAGATGCTAACTTAAAAAATTAAAATAAATCAAATAATTTTAATTATAATTTTTTGGGATAAAATTAACCAATATGTTTATACCTAGGTATTTTTATCTGTTTGAAATATGCCTGTTAGAAATATTTTATAAAAACCAAAACTTAATAAATTGACGCTGGATTTCTTAAGCAAATGAAAACAAGTTAAATACAAAATTGTAAGTACGTAGGTGTTTTCGTTCTGGAGTTAGCGTAAATACTAACATAGATCCAAAACACACACACATCAGACATTTTTTGAAACTTTCAAAAGTTGTAAAATGAGCTATGTATATAGTATTGGAAGCTAAAAATGTGAATTTGTCTAGTTATTTTAAAAAATGACAATTCCATCGATCTTGTTTTTAATATCTTAAGATAACTCAGAATAAAATTTCAAAACAATCCTCAGCAACAATATATTTATTCATAAAACACACGCATACCTAATATATTAGTGCACATAGACTCCTTACGAAACTCGTAAAATTAATTGCCACGATATAACAGACACCGTTGCCAAAGTTAAAGAAAGTTATCTTCTGGAAGTATATTTTGTATAATTTATGCAATATACATATTCGATCAAAGCGCGGCGCTACGGAACATAGCTGGACTAAGATTTATCGGAGACCAAAAATGGCCCAGTTGCCATCCGTTTTTGAAACGATTCAGGACATGTCAGTAGTTAATTCGTTTCTAAGTGGTCACTGAGGCTCGTATATAGAGCCAGGACGCTGGAGCTCAGTGAACTAAGATTTTACACAGGCGGCGCTCGGTTGTACTCTATAGATATATATATATATATATATATATATATATATATATATATATATATATATATATATATATCATATATATTAACTGCACATCAGTATACCAATTTTGATATTCACCATACAAAATTAATGATTACTCGTATATAACGATAATAAGAATGCATTCGTTTTCACGCCACCATTGGGTAAAAGCTGGGCGCGTTTTTTTATATGGTTTCCCCGATCAAATCGATCGAATTTATTCCTACGAATGCAGTGTATATTTTTCCTTATGGTAGATACACATTCAATTCAATAGGTACTATTGCGCTCAAAAAATTCTGGTACACCTTGTTACTGTAGACATCCACAATTCAAATTTTGATATAGACACTTTTTTTTGTGTGTAAATCGGATATCTCACGATTTTCAAGTATGGGTTAAGTATTTGTCAAACTGGCGAATTTGGTAGATTAGGTAAATACTCTTAGAAACTGTCACTTTCATATTTCATGGCCATTGTCTGCTAACACAATTGATTATGTGCCGTCAAACCAAATGCACACAGCCAAGATGTTGCTGTACCAGTATTGATTGAGCGCGATAGTACATTACAGTACGATACAATATGTATTCCAACACAATAGAATACAATTCATTAGACTCAAATTCTGTACTTTAGCAGTTCAAAGTTTGCTGCCTAAAATTTTTGACAATTCAAATTTTTCTTTTTTGTTTCTTTTTTTAGCCTAATGATCATATAAACAAAAACGATATCATGGAAACTATTCTTTAAATAATGGACTAAATTCTAATTTGTAACAATTAGAATGCGCTTAACGTTTTAATTATCAATTCAATTTAATGAAATTTTACACACAGATTCTCTATCTTGTCGCACATCACATCGTTAATAAAACTCATACATTTTTTGATTAGAACGGAGGCCAAGCATTAGTCGATGGTTTTGAAAGTATTTAAATATGTAAGTAAAAACGGCATATATTATCAGTGCAGTTATTAATAAATAGAACCTGAAATATGGATAGTTTATTAATTAATGAATAAAAGACTGTTACTCATATAATTATTAGTAATTATACGGTGTTGCTAAACTACCACATGATAGCACTGTAAATTTTTAATAAAAGTTTTGGTTATACGCATACTGGTTCAGTATGTCATCGTGGCTATGGCTATCTTCATATAGGTACATTAACGTACAATACGACTTTGTTATAGGAATAATTTTAACTTGGTTATATTACGACAACCAACATACGACTTATTGTAGAACAGCCTGAAAGGAGAAGTTAACGACGGTCAATCCTGAACTGGTACAGCGTGTTTTCAAGATAGACTGACGATCACCTTGATCCTTCTGTCGACGTCATTGGAACAACCAGGTCTGAAGTAACACAAATTTTTTGAAATGTCTTACGAAGTTGATATGAAACTTTTTAAAGCCGAACCTAAAGAGGAAGAAGGTATAGATTTACTTCTAACCCAACATCTTATTGTAAATAGTGATATAATAAAAGGTGAAATTGGTTACAGTTTAAGTAAAACACAATTTAACACTAGTTTTATAGAGGATGTAAATATCAAGAAAGAAGATACCTCTCTAGTAAAAGATGTGAGCTCGAGGGAATCAGATCATATAAAGGAAAACAGTGCCAAAGACATCACAAAAATACAGTGTGAACTTAATCAATTTAATAGTTCAAGAACAGTGCATGAAAATTTAAAACAGCATGTTTTAAAATACCGCTCAAATTTTAAATATAAATGTGCCCAATGCAATTATATAGCAAAAAGGAAATCGGGTTTGAAAAGACATCTTTTAAAACACACTTCGAGTTATGAATACAAATGCAACCAACGTGATTATGCTACACATGACAAAGCCTGTTCAACAATTCACCATGAAAAACATTCTTTAAGTTACGAATTCAAATGCAACCAGTGTAATTATTCGACTCATCGCAAAGCTGATTTAAAAAGTCATCTTAAAAAACACTCTTCAAGCTATGAATTCAAATGTGACCAATGTGATTATGCAACAAAGTACAAAGGTAATTTAAGAATTCATCTTGAAAAACATTCTTCAAGTTATGAATTTAAATGCGGCCAATGTGATTATGCAACAAATCACAAAGGTAATTTAACAATTCATCTTAAGAAACACTCTTCCAGTTATGAATTTAAATGTGACCAGTGTGATTATGCAACACATCGCAAAGAAAATTATAATAGTCATCTTAAAAAACACTCTTTAAGTCATCAATTTAAATGTGTCCAATGTGATTATTCAACAAATTACAAAGGTAATTTGAGAATTCATCTTAAAAAACACTCTTCAAGTTATGAATTTAAATGTGGCCAATGTGGTTATGTAACAAATTACAAACATAGTTTAAAAATTCATCTTAAAAAACACTCTTCAAATTATGAATTCAAATGCGACCAGTGTGATTATTCAACAAATTACAAAGGTAATTTGAGGGTCCATTTTAAAAAACACTCTTCAAGTTACGCATTCAAATGTGACCAGTGTGATTATGCAATACATCGCAAAGATTCTTTTAATATTCATCTTAAAAAACACTCTTCAAGTTATGAATTCAAATGTGGCCAGTGTGATTATGCAACACATCGCAAAGATTCTTTTAATATTCATCTTAAAAAACACTCTTCCAGTTATGAATTTAAATGTGACCAGTGTGATTATGCAACACATCGCAAAGAATATTATAATAGTCATCTTAAAAAACACTCTTTAAGTCATCAATTCAAATGTGTCCAATGTGATTATTCAACAAATTACAAAGGTAATTTGAGAGTCCATTTTAAAAAACACTCTTCAAGTTACGCATTCAATTGTGACCAGTGTGATTATGCAATACATCGCAAAGATTCTTTTAATATTCATCTTAAAAAACACTCTTCAAGTTATGAATTCAAGTGTGGCCAGTGTGATTATGCAACACATCGCAAAGATTCTTTTAACATTCATCTTAAAAAACGCTCATGTTATGAATTCAATTGCGGCCAATGCGATTATGGAACAAATCGCAAAGGTAATTTAACAATTCATCTTAAAAATCACTCTTCAAGGTATAAATTTAAATGTGGCCAATGTGATTATGCAACAAATTACAAAGGTAATTTAAGAATTCATCTTAAAAAACACTCTTCAAGTTATGAATTTAAATGTGGCCAATGTGGTTATGTAACAAATTACAAACATAGTTTAAGAATTCATCTTAAAAAACACTCTTCAAATTATGAATTCAAATGCGACCAATGTGATTATGCAACACATCGCAAAGATTGTTTTAATTCTCATCTTAAAAAACACTTCAATTTATAAATTCAAATGCGACCAATGTGATTATGCAACAAATCACAAGTATAATTTAACAATCCATTTTAAAAAAAACTCTTTAAGTTATGAATTCTAATGAAGCTAATGTGATTATATAACACGTCACAAAGATACTTTTAAAAATTCATCTTAAAAACCATATCTGAAAGTGCTTTGACTTTTGTGTAATTGAGTTCACACGTCTGGAAAAAATTTCATCTCAAATACCCTATACTTTACTGTAATTTAACAATTCATCTTCAAAAACACTCTTCAAGTTATGAATTCAAATGTGGCCAATGTGATTATGCAACACCTCGCAAAGATAATTTTAATATTCATCTTAAAAACACTTCAAGTTATGAATTCAATTGCGACCAGTGTGATTATGCAGCAAAACGAAAACAAGATTTAAAAACTTATTTTAAACAGCATTCTTCAATTTATGAATACAAATACAGCCATGTGATTATGCTACACACCACCACCAGCCTGTTTAACAATTCATCATGAAAAACATTCTTGAAGTTACGAATTCAAATACAGTCAGTGTAATTATGTGACTCATCGCAAAGGTGTTTTAACACTCCGACCGCCGCACCGGTCATTTTGACCGGTTTCTTACTTTCACTTCAAATTATTTCTACAATAAATTTTTTATTGCGTTGTAGGTTAGTGACTTTTCCTAGATCTTTGGTTTAAAGAGGTAAATGAGGAATTGAATAAATTAATTGTGTTTGTAAGTGAATAATATGTATTTATACCTAAAACCGCCGCGCCGGTCAAAATGACCGGTGACACATTCAACATTGAGCTGCGCGCGCTCACGAAACATACAAGTCTCTGCTTGTTCGCTTTATCTGTGAACTTCAACTTATTTTCGCCACTTGATTTTAAACGTGCCGTTGGTCAAGTTTAATTGCTGTAGTTTGTCAGTTAGTTGTGTAAAATGTGGTCTAGTGAAGGTGGAACTACTCGTGACGAAGCTCAGTGGTCCAGAAAAAGTTTGAGTTCTGAAGAAGCTCTAAAATATTTAGAAGAGCTAGAGGAATTGCCAGATGAACAATCTGATCATGGGTCAATTTCCGTAGTATTAGACTCGGATGATGATTATTATCCAGGTGGTGATCAAAATATTAGTGATTCAGAATATTTAAGTGAAGCAAGTGATTCAGAATGTTTGTTAGCGAATGATGCAGATTGTTTACCATCTACATCTGGATCTGTTCAAAATGCAGAAAAAAATAAAAAAACAATTTCCTTGCTGCAAAAAAATACTTTGTCTAATAAAGATCAACAAGGTCGAGGCAAGAAGCGCAAACGGAATAATACTAATTTCGTAGAAGAAAGAAATTTCTAGACAAAAAATGGTACTCTTTGGACTACTCTTCCGGCTGGTTTTCATCCTCCAGGAAGAAATGCTCGACGAAACGTGATTCGAGAAGCTCCTGGGCCTACTGCTTATACAAAGAGGAAATCAAATAACGATCTAGTGAGTAGTTTTTGGCGTTTATTTATAAAAGAGTGCACTGAAGAAGAAGCGCATAGACAATTGGAAACTAACGACTGGCACATTTCGCTACAAGAATTAGATGCTTTCATTGCTATTTTGTACGCTCGTGGAGCATACGGCGCTAGAAATTTAGAACTTGATAGTTTATGAGTCTACTAAATGGGGCCCTGCATTTTTTCGCGAAACAATGGCGCGAAACAGATTTCGAGAAATTATGAGATTCATAAGATTTGACAAAAAATCTAATCGAAAAGAAAGGTTGCAAACAGATAGATTTGCTTTGATATCTGAAGTTTGGTATAAATTTATATATAACTGTAAAATCTGTTACACACCGGGACCGAATATTACAGTTGACGAGCAGTTATTCCCAACTAAAGTAAGATGTAGATTCCTTCAATATATGCCAAACAAGCCCGACAAATTTGGAATAAAGTTTTGGATGGCAGTAGATACGAGTTCTAAATATATCTTGAATTGTTTTCCTTATTTAGGGAAAGATGATATTCGTCCAAACGATCTAACGCTTGCTGAACATGTAGTATGCAAACTTCTTGAACCATACCTAAATAAAGGACTCAACGTAACAACAGACAACTACTTTACGGGTCTAAAATTAGCTGAAATTCTTGCAGCTAGTAATACCACGATCGTGGGAACAGTAAATAAAGCTAGAAGAGTCCCAGCATTTGCAAAAAATGGTAAGCAAGAGCTTTATGACACCATTTTATTGAAATGTAATGATTGCACGCTAACTATCTATCAAGCTAAGCGTAACAAAAACGTACTCATACTAAGCACTCTTCATACTTCTATTGGAATTGGTAATAATGCTAAGAAAAAACCTGAAACGATTCAGTTTTACAACGAAACCAAGTATGGCGTTGATGTCGTCGATCAAATGGCGCGAAAATATTTTGTAAAAGCTGGTTCAAGAAGGTGGCCAGTACATGTATTTTATAATATATTAGACTTGGCTGCTATCAATGCTTATGCAGTTTACAAAAGAATAAGTGGAAAAAACATCAAGCGGCGAGATTTTATCCTACAACTGGCAACTGAATTACGGGAAGAATATTGTGATCAAAAGAATAAGAAAGCTGAAACTGCTGGGCCTTCAAACGGAAAGCAAAGCTTTCAAAAGCTGAAGAGACGTACATGTCAGGTTGGAAAATGTGAAAATAAAACAACTAACACATGTAACCAGTGCAATAAGTTAGTTTGCGGCAAGTGCGTGTCATCTATTCAAAAAGTAATTTTTTGCTCAAAATGTTCCAAAAATTAATTATTGTAAATATTATAATGTAAATTAAAACATTATTGTATTCGTTTTTTAACATTTCTTATCATAATGCATTTATAAATAAAATATTTACAGCAATATGGCAGTGATTACAATACCGGTCAGAATGACCGGCACTGGCAGTTTTAGGAAGGTAAAAAAGTTGGCGGTCCGAGTGTTAAAAAGTCAACTTAACAAACACTCATGTCATATTTAAATGTGACCAATGTGAATATGCAATACATTGTAAACATGTTTAACAACACATCTTAAAAAACACTCTTCAAGTTATGAATTTAAATGCTTCCAATGTGATTATACAACACATCGCAAAGATACTTTTAAAAATCCTTCTTAAAAACCGTATTTCAAAGAACTTTGGCTTTGTTGTAATTGAGTTCATACATCTAGAAAAATCTTGATCTCCAATACCCTATACTTGACTGTATAATTTGTGAACAGCACGATTTAAATTTTTTATGCTCTGTTGTCATAACTATCATGGTCTCATCTATTCCTTTAAGTTGTCACCCAAAATTGTTGTAGTGCACAAAATTAAGAACACCACTATACAATCGTAAATGCTAAATATACTTATAGTAGTAAGCAATAATTTATTTATTGGTGATATCAATTTGTTACTTTTTCATAAATTATTTGTGAATATTAGATATCGTATCATTACATCCTTTGTAAACTTATAGGTTAATGTTTAATTTATGAATGTAACTTGGTTGGTATAGTGTTTGTCTTCAATTTATGATAATATTGTTCATAATGCCTAAGTATATAATAGGTTAGTGTTTAATATACTGAGTTATCCTCAGTAAATGTTAATGTCCTAAGAATTGCTCAAGATGTTAGATCAAATGTATGATACATGAAAAAGGTGAAAATGCAAACATAAGCCTGCTATTAACCCATGAAGTACCGCTACCAAAAATAATAACGAAATATAATAATTGTTACTAATTATTCATTATAATCCTATTTTCATTAGATAAAAATAATCAGATTTTTTTTTGTTGTGGCTTTTGGTTTACAAGAAATTAAGTGTAATATCTCATATACATATATCGAGGGTTTCAAGCCAGAGGGGCGTATGAACCATTTGAGTAATTTTACAGTAGACGATTATAACGTTTTCAAATTGGAATTTTTAAATTATGCGTGTAAAGTTGCATGACGGATTATTTAAGTGGTAAGTAAGGTGCTCTATAAAAGTTTTATTTAATAAAAGCTTAAATGCTATAATGTTATTAACCATGGTCCACCCCTCCGGTCGAAAGGACGACGATCTATTTTAACTCAATGTAAAAGGCGTACAGTGATTATAAGGGTTTATTTACTAAAGAAAATACAAAATTCTGGTTATAATTACTAAATGGCTATTAAAATAAAAGCGAGAAATTGTTTATTTGTATTATTTACGTTTGCGCTTAAGCATTTTGCTTTTCATTGCTTGTAGAGACATTTCGTCTTCATCATCCGAAAGACTTTCAGTATTTTGAAATCGTTCAACAGGTAAAGACATAAAAATTATGATATTCAACAGGAATAAGCCCATCTTTGCTTTTACACAATTCTTGTAAGTTGTCGTATTTTAATTTTTTAATGGGAATTTTGAAGCTGTACAGTGTCTGTAAATTATTTTATCTAACTGTAGAAGATGATTTTCTACCTTTTTGACCAATATTTAAAATATTAAACTCTTTCCAATACTCATATTTATATTGCATTACGTTTGGTTTTTCCTTTTCAAATTTTAGCCATTTTACGTTTTTCCAGCTAAGAATATCTCCATTTTCAGCTTTATTTTTGTTAATCATTACTTTCTCCTGAAGATCTTTGTAATTTATAAAATCTCCATAATGCAGTACGTTTACCTTATAAGGTTTCCTTTTGTTACATACACCTGCGATAGTTATCCAATCATTCGGCCAATAGATCTTAGAATATTCAGAAGCCCGCTCAATTGTGGTGTGCATTGAATCAATTCCATGTTTGTGTGCCCCAGTTCTAAAAATTTAAGATCTATTATTTGTAGATGTTCTTTAGTTACAACAGCTTGGTGTAGCATGCATGCTACAATGGTATACAGTTTTGACCAGTGACAACAGTCAGAATGAAGTACCAACTGTAGAAGATTTTCAATAAATTTCATTAAGCATGTTGCGATTTCATTTGCTCAGAGGTTTCCTTCGTACTCGGTCCACATGTAACAATGCCCTTGATGGTTTCCTATTTCGTAAACAGTAAAATTAAAGGTTGCTAATTTCCTTTTATAAAAAATAGGTTTTGCAAAAAAAAGGGGACTGTACAAAACTGCTTCTAAATCAAAGTTGGCAGAAACATAAGTACAAGCTTTTTCAGCATCTCTTGTTTTTCATCTTTAGCAGCTACCTTTCTGCGGGTATGAAGATTGTATTCAGTTATTTTGTCATCTGTCTTTTTATCGTCAGGTATTTATTCAAAATGGTGACACCAGCATTGGTCCTTTTTGGGAATGTGAAAGCCAATATTTTTTTGAATTAAAATTTCCCGATACTTTGTTGCCGAAATTGGTTTGTAATGTACAGCAGCACAACTTTCCTTATATAGATCGTACATTTTCCGTTTATTTAATATAGCTTCTAAATATTCTTTTTTGGAATCTTTTCGACACCAGTGAGATGGAACTCGCGGAAAAGAATCTATGTGATCAGTTGCAAATTTAATAGTATCATACGAATGTTTACTAGCAGGCGAGTGTTTACCTCTTTTGTCAGGTGAAGGAATACCATCATTATTTCGATTAGACTTCGTTAGCGCGGTTCTCATCATTTTTTCTGAAATATCAAGTATTTGTAGAAAAAAAGTTTTACACACTTTTTGCTTAATTCCGGCAACTGAAAAAAAAATATTTCTGAGAAAACTGCCGCCTTGATAATTCAACTCATCCCCTTTCTGAACGTTCGCGTTCTACATTTTCGGCAATAAAGTCTCTTTGTCTATTTAAATGTTGTAAAGCCCAAAAAGCATTTGCAACTGACAACTTACATTCATCTGATATTTTTAAGTGTCACTTTTGTTTACATAAACACTCGCATCCTAAATTTCTCGGTTTTCTCTTTTGCGAATATTTCCAGTAGTTGTTAAATAAGATTCACCTGAGTTTCGTTTCGTTTTTCTGATAACTTTTTTCCAGGTTTCCAGTGCTCTCCGTTTACTCCTTTTTCTCTTAGGAGCAGTTTCATTCGTTTCTGAATTTTGTATTACCTCATCACGTTTTTCCAACTCTTCCACTTCAAACTCAGATTCCATTTGGTAAGTAGGATCGGCATCACTATCATCAAAGACGTCGCTCTCCGGTAGTGATGGAGTACGTACTGATTCAAAGAACTCTATGAATAGAATAAAAGTGTCCATTGTAAAACAACAAATCAAAAAACAACTTTTACAATACCAGATTTTTCCCCATCTGCATTTCTTTGCTTAATTAGTTCGCGTTCAAAATTAGAAACTAACTCAAGATTTTTGGCGATGCCTTGAGAATTTTCTCCTATTGAGGGGGCAGCTACATGTTGAGATGTTGTTGCTTGTTGTGCAACTAAAAGCAATAAATAACAGTAATTTACTAGTGTGCATGTATTTATTTGGATCTAAAATTAAAGCTTCAAATACAATCCTTTAGTTTAGGACTAACATTCTTCATCCATCCTCAAGGTCATAATGTAAATTAGTTTAATCCCCAAATTAATTATTTCCAAAATAAGGTAAGTAGACTTTACATTTTCATCCTATTCAATACCAACAATAAAATACAGGCAATGATTATTTTTTGAACTAATTTATTGTCAATGAGCTTTTTGTACTATTTTAAAGCAGATTATTAATGATAAAATAATACACTAATCCTTAACAGTATATTATGCATTCAAGATTATAATCAGAGGAGAGTACTATCGGCAAAATGGATAAAAATTACATAGCTTTAACAATAATTTTTACTACATAGCTACATACATACCTTCAGTATCTTGTGAACTCTCTTTGGAATTACATAGTTGTAGTATAAATTTACTTCGCGAACTTCCACTATTATACATGTTTGTTACACAATGTAATAATTTTAATAATAGGATATTTATTAAGAAAACAATAGCCGTTGTCACTACACTCAGACATAAACAATACCTTATACTGCACTGCACGTGGTTCCAACAACTTGTTTATGAAATATACCGAAGTCGTACGCGGGCGTACGAGTATAGATTATTATTACAAACAAGTGGGCGTAAGTACATACGCCTGTCTGATCCGAAGAAACGGCAATATTGGCGGATACGCCAAAATCTTCTTATGATTATTTGAGTAACGTGACGTCAGAATCATGCGCCCTTCGGTCCCAACATAGTAAACGTTATAAGCTTCCTATACACCCAATATCTCGTTTTTCAACAAATTGGCGTATACGTCCCTCTGACTTGAAACCCTCGATATATACATACAGGGTCCGGCAACAAGAGGCCTTCTTCTATATCTTCCGTTTTATATAAGCTAGATTAATAAAATTTGGAATGCAGTTATAGTTTAGTTGTGCATATTTTAAAATTATTCACGCGAATACAGGTTGTTTATTTAAAGAGGACCAAATTATAAAAAAATTTGAATGGAACACCCTGTATATTATTACTTTTTTGAACTCTACACATTGTTCCTAACATTCGCAATACATTTCCCTATCCCTAAATATAGCCGTTTCTGAGTTATTTCGATTTTTCTAAAAAAAAATTGAAATTACAGTTTGCTTTGAAAATGTACCTCCTTAACTGTTGAAAAATAAAAGTTATCTAATTTATATGAGAATAAGTACACAGATAGAGCTTCGTTTTAATGTGAAGTAAATGACATAATTGCATACAGGGTGATTATAATTGACTTGCCAATCAACCATTATTTGAACTAGTAAAAGTGTACTTTTTCAAATAAAACACCCTGTATATTATTACATTTTTGGTTTCTACATATTAACCCTTATCAGTTCGCCATACAACTCCCTATCCCTAAATATAGCCGTTTCCGAATTATTTTCAATTTTTCAAAATGTATAAGATTATTGAGACATTTTTAAATCTATGGCCTCGTATAGATAAAAAAGAAAATCATAAAACAATTGTATTATACATTAAAAAAGCAACAGAAACTAATATATTATGACTAATTACAATTTTTGTACTGGAGGCATTGCATGTGAACAAGAATTTGACAAATATTTACTTCAATTTCAAGTAAAATTCTAAAATCAAGTGTGCTTCTTATAAAAATTGAATGTTTGACGTAAATAACTAAAACTAGTTAACCATTTACGAGTGTTATTGTTAGTAATCAAGATTTTTATCAAATGAATTTTACACAAAATCAGTTAGTTGATATGATATTCGTGTTGGGTGCTGCAGAAAGAAACTGTTTATTGGCCAGCAGAACTTATGCTGAAAAATATGCATATAGAAGACATTCAACCGCAAGATGGTTTCAGAAAGGTATGAGTAGATTTATTGCAACTTCATGTGCCAATTACTCCAAGTATGAATGTGTTAAACCTTCTACAAATGAATATAGTAAATTAAGGGTTCTTCTCGCCATCGGCGAAGATCATCACAGAAGCCAAAAGGACATAAGTGAAATAGTTGGTATAAGTGAGAGATCAGTAGGCCATCTTTTAAAGAAGAATCGCTTACATCCCTATCATATTCAGTTATATCAACAATTGAGCGATGCAGACTTCGATCATCGAGTAAGATTTTGTAACTGAGCCAGAGAAAAAATTACTCAAAACCCAAATTTTTTTTATAATATTTTATGGGCAGACGAATCAACATTTCATAAGAATGGATTTGTTAATACACATAATTTTCATTATTATTCCTTAGAAAATCCACATTTATTAAGACAAGTTGATAATCAACATTAAGTGGTCTTTAAGTATCTGGGGTGCCATCGTTGGGGATTATGTCATCGGTCCATTCTTTTTTGATGGACACTTGAATGGTGAGAAGTACCTTAACTTTTGCGTAACGATTTACCGGGCTTATTAGAAAATATTACCCTTGATGTTAGAGCCACAATGTGGTATCAATATGATGGCGCTCCTGCTCAATACTCTGCAGATGTAAGAGATTATCTCAATAGAGTCTTTCCAAATAAATGGATTGAGCGAAATGAACCTGTAAGGTGGCCAGCTAGGTCACCTGATCTGACAAGAATAGATTTCTTTTTATGGGGATACATAAAAAGTATTGTCTATAGGGAACCACCAACCACTGCCGAAGATATGCGTAATCATTAGAGAGCGGATAGTTAGGCAAGAAAAACCCATAAAAAAAGCAGGCAAAAAGGCAACAAAACAGTAAAAAAAGGCAAGGAAAAAGGCAAAATTGAAATTCGAAAAAGGCACACAATTGTTTAAAATAATTTAATAACTACTTACGTAAAATGAATTTACAAATAAAAAAATAAAAAAAACAAAACATTTAATCTACGTTAACATTATTATTCCAGGGTGTAATTAAGTACTGTTCCTTATGGTCAGGTAACAAATTTGCCCTGGTATTGCTGACAATTTGCTTGTATGTCGAGAAAGATCTCTCGACATCACAGGATGTAATGGGGGTATGTTTAATTGCAGCGACTTCTTGAGGGCTTGCATCCAAGCCAATGGCCTCTTCTCCTCTATGTACATTTACAATCTCCTTTGTTATGTGAAGATTTGGATTCTTTTGTAATACAGATAATATATTTTCATTTACTTTTATCCCACAGGCACCAGGTACCCGTGCGATTTCATTTACCACATCGTCCACTATCCCTAACGCTTCCACTAACGCGAGGTTCCTTGCTTCGAGTTTCTTTATAGTTTCGAGTAGGTAGCAGAAATGGGTGTTTATATACATTATACCTCGACGGACGTTTTCTTCTTCAAAACTCTCTTGAGCTTTTGTATAGCAGCAGCCGTGGAAGGGTGAAATGAATTCACTACCTGTAAATTATCATATCATTTTTGCAGAATTCATAACAGATTTTGCAAACATGTGTTTACCTCTTTAAGTTTCAATGAAGCGCGTAAAAATTACACGCCTCGATCCAGGTACCCCATCTGGTAATCACAGGTTCAGGAGAGAGAGTGGAACTGATGGCAGCTTTTCTTTATACTCAGAAACTAGTAATGGTGCTTTTACAAATACCTGCAGTTTTTAAATCGTAACAGCAGCACACAGACAATGTAATGTTTACCTTCTTCACGGAAGAAATTAATTTATTTACAGCACTAAATTCCTTGCGAATGCATTCACACACTCTGTGCAGTGCGTGTGCTAGGCAAGTAAGATGCAGTAGTTTAGGGTAGAATACCTTTAGAGCCCGTGCGGCTTTTAGCATGTAAGGTGCCGCGTCGCTTACTGAAAGCAATATCTTCGATTCAGGTATTTCGTTAGGAAATAAAATTACCTAAAACAAAAACTGTATATTAACCAAGTATGATAGACTTAATAGTGTATGATGAACGGCTTAGAAACCTGGTGAAAGACACAAAAGTAATGCGCGGAGTGTGTATCGAGAGTGTGTTTAGGGCAAAAGTGGGTCTGGAGAAGGTAAACAAACGTAGTGCGAACGTCCAGAATTAGGGTTGACAAATTAGTGGATAATGGTGCGAGAATGAAATACGCAGATGCTGTGAGTAAAGAGTTGAATGTGAATGAAACAGTGTGGAACGGACAAATAAAAGACATTGACGTTGAAAGTGCATGGATAAGCTTGAAAAACTCTGTTGTCAATTGTGCCGTGCGAATAAGTGGAAGAGTGATTGTAGGTAGGCAGAAAAATGTGCTTGATGGAGTGAGTCGGTAAAAAAGGCAGTAAGTAAGAAAAAAGATGCATACATGGCAATGATTGCTGCAAAAAATGAGACTGAGAAGAAGCGATTATATGAGGTGTACAGATTAAGAAACAAAGAAACGAAGGAGGCAGTGAGAATAAGTAAAGAGGAAGTGATGACTGTGGAAGGAGAGAAATGCAGAATGATTTTGAGGAAACAAAAACTCTTCTGAAAATGGGTCAAAAATACAAAATGTAAAAACAGAACGCTGCAGGAGTTATGAATGCTAGAAACGAAATAGTATGGGACGATTGTGAAGTGAGGAATGCTGGCAAGAATATTTCGGAAAGCTGTACAGTAGTGAGGAAAGTAAGACTGAAGGGTTACATAAGGAGAATATAGAAGAAATGATGAATGAAACTGAGAAGGATATTGGAATAAATGAGGTAGAAAACGGCAGGAAGGTTGAAAAACGGCAAGGAGCAGGCGTAGATGAAATCACTGGTGAAATGCTCCAAGTATGGTGGTGCAAAGCTTATACGAAGATTGCGTGAATTATTCAATGTATGCCTTATGTGTGGAAAAGTGCCAAGTGATTGGAAGAGCACGATCATTGTACCATTGTATAAGGGTAAGGGTAACAAGAATGATTGTAAGAACTACAGAGGAATAAGCTTGCTCAGCGTACCTGGTAAAGTATTTGGAAGAATACTGATTGATAGAGTACGAGAAACTACACAAACTAAGATGTGGGATGTACTAGGTGGCTTCATGCCAGGGAGAGGATGTGTCGATCAGATGGTTGCTCTCCAGCAGGTGATCGAAAAGTGTTTAAAAGTAAAAAGGAAGTTGTACTGTGCGTTTGTAGATCTGGAGAAAGCATATGACAGAGTGAATAGAGAGAAGCTGTGGGAAATATTAAATGAATATGGCGTAAATAAAGGTCTAATAAATGGAATAAGGGCAGTATACAACGGTAGTCGGCCATGTGTTAGGGTGAGGGGATATGTGAGTGAATATTTCAAAATATTGAGGAATAAGTGCGACAAGGCTGTGTGATGTCACCATGGTTGTTCCATGTATACATGGATAAATGTCTTAGACAAGCATATACCGATACAAATGGTATAATGGTTGGTGACGTAAATGTACGACTTCTGGTGTATGCAGATGGCACAGTCTTATTAAGTGACAGTGTGGACGAGCTGCAAACCGCTCTGAGGAAGTTTGATACAGTCTGTGAGAGCATGGACCTAAAGGTAAACGTGAAGGAAACTAAGATTGTGGTGTTCAATCGGGAAGGTGGAAAGGAGAGTAGAGTATTTACTCTGCAAGATAAAATTGTGGAGCAAGTGGACGAGCTGGTATATTTCGGTAGAATGTTTACTGCAGATGGTACAATTGAGAACGAGTTTGGACGAAGAGTCAATCCTGGAAGGTAAGTGATTGGAAGTATGTGGACGATAATGAGAAATGAAAGCATCAGCCTAGCTGCGAAACGAGCAATCTATAATGGCGTACTAGTCCCGTCAGTACTGTATGGAAGTGAGACATGGGTATGTCAAAAAAAGCACGAAAAAAATAAATGCCGTGGGTATGAGATTCCTGAGAATGAATGCATAATGACGGAGTGTGGTGAGGAAAAGACGATGATGGATAGATATAAAAGTTGTACATTACGTTGGTTTGGTCACATTGAGAGAATGAACAACGCAAGATTAACGAAACGAATATATGTGGGTGAGGTTACGGGAAAGGCCGGCCCTGGTAGGCCGCGTAAAACTTGGCTGAATGTAGTAGAATCTATGATAAAGGAAAGAAAGATAAGCAGTTTTAAAAACAAGAGGGCATGTCAGAGACTATGTATGAATCTTGTGGAAGCCAGGGAGGTATGCGGAGGTAAGATAAGATATAGATTGTGAATGAAAAATAAATAAGAGGCAGGGATTGTTTTGGCTACCCCGCAAGGGAATGGCGTGAAGGTTAAGTTAAATTAAGTTTATTTTTTACGGTTCACTTAAAACCACATTTTTTCAATTTTATTAAAATAAAAAATCGACAAAAAAGGCAAAATCCCAAAAATTTCTTTAAAAAGGCAAAAACCGCCAAAAACATCAAAAAAAGGCAAAGTAAAAATTGCATGATTGGAGTCGTCATGTCTTAAAACTTGTAGAAATTCAACTTTGCCTTTAATATCCTCATTAATTCAAAAAAGGCATTTGCCTAACTATCCGCTCCCTAGTAATCATATAACACAGGCTTTTCATAGCATTACTCCTGAGTTGTTGCGTAGAGTTGAACAATCTTTTAAAGATCGACTTCAGGTCTGCATCCGAGAAAACAACATTTTGAACAATTATTATAAATCATTATCGCTAATGATTAGCGTTAAATTATTTTTTTTTTATCTTATTAGTTTTGTATTTTTAGAAATAATTTTAATAATTATAGTGTATTAGTTTCTGTTGTGTTTTTTAATTTGCAATACAATTGTTTTCCACTGTTTTTTTCTATTTATACGAGGACATGGATTTAAAAAAATGTTCCAATAATCTTGTACATTTTGAAAAATTGAAAATAATTCGGAAACGGCTATATTTAGGGATAGGGAATTGTATATCGAATTGATAATGGTTAATATGTAGAAACCAAAAACGGAATAATATACAGAGTGTTCTATTTGAAAAAGTAAACTTTTACTAGTTGGAATAATGTCTGATTGGCAAGTCAATTGTAAACAGCCTGTATGCAATTATGACATTTTCTTTGTATTATAAGAAAGCCCTATCTGTGTACTTGTTATGATATAAATTAGATACCTTTTGTTTTTCAACGGTTAAGGAGGTACATTTTCAAAGCTATCTCTGTAATTTCAATTTTTTATAAAATCGACATAACTCAAAAACGCTATATTTGGATAGGGAAATATATTGCGAATTTGTTAGGAACAATGTGTAGAATTCAAAAAAGTAATAATATATAAGGTGTTCCATTTAAATTTTTTTTATTATGGTTTGGTCATCTTTAAATAAACAACCTGCATACACGTGAATAATTTAAAAATATGCACACAACTAAACTATAACCCTATCCCAAGTTTTATTAATCTAGCTTATATGAAACGGAAGGTATAGAACGCGCTCTTGTTGCCGGACCCTGTATGTATATATGTTATATATATATATATATATATATATATATATATATATATATTGAGATGGTTAGATATAAGATTAAGACAGGGAATTGAGAGTATAAGCTTGTAATTTTTATATTGGACAATTTGAGATCAATTACCGTATATTTACACTGCATTCATTTGAAGTATTTTAGTAAACGAGTGAAAGAAATTGATTTGTTTTGATGAAAGAGCCTTAATTAATAGTTGGTTCAATAATAAAAAGCATTGTGCTATGTAAGAAACATGTCAGGAAGGTTAAATGAAGTTATATATAAGTACGATTAAGTTCGTAGAAAATATTTCATTAAGTTTACAGTTCACATAAAGTATTTTGGCATTTGGGTATTTTACAGATGTTTAGCACACAGTTTAGATATATGATTATATTTAGGAACATGTTTTAAGTCAGGTAAAATGCAGGAAAGATTTGAATATTTAAGAAAGGGTTACGGTACGGACATGATTTAGTTAATACTCACAATATTAGTGAATATATAAGTGCAACAGAAAAAGTAGTGCATAGTAAACATTAAGCACGATATAAACATCAATTTAACATATAGATATTTTACATACAAATACATTTTGTGTAAGATTTTTAAAGAAATGTGTTTAACAATATGGATTGTTGAAGTGACAAAAATTTAAACGTTATAATAAAAGTGAACATTGGGGATGTTAAAGACAGATTTAATAAATTGTGAGAGTAACATTTTGGATAATTTGAACGTTAGATACGCAAATTATATGAACGTTTAAATAAAGTTAGGTTAAGTTTTAAATTTAATAGTTTTATGGAATAAGATGAGCTTAGAATAAATTATTAGTGTAATTAATAGGAGGTTTTCCTCATTTCCATGTAGTAATTTACTTTGTACAAGTCATTTATGTTGTGTATTGATTTAAATACAATTAAGAGTTGTAACTACCATATTATTTATTATAACTTTTATATACAATTTCTTATACAATACTAACTACATTGTTAACACCAACACGCGTCCGTGCCTAACGCCATTACCCCTCGGAACCTGCTGTATCCATAGCGCCCTCTATTGTCCTTACTATATAACAATTTAAACATAAAATTATGAAAATGGGGTTAACTACACAAATTTCCTATATGAAAAAGAATTTTCCTTTAAATTTAAGATATTGGAGTTTAAATAAATGTTTTTTGATTCAAATTTTCGTGCAGATTACGAATATGTATTTAGTTTAAGTGTCGAAAGTAAGATTTTTTAGATATAAGTAAATTTAGATTAGGATAAGGCAAATCGTACATTTTTTAACAGATACATGTCGAGTGAGGTGTCATTTTATGCGGAATCATGCACAGATTTCATTTCTGTTTTTAAAATCTAAAACAGAAGCATATTAAGAAAGTTATAGCATAATTTATATTTTAGATAGGTTTTCAAATTTATTTAAACCAATCACAGACTTGGTTACTTTGTTTGTATTGATAGAAAAAAATTGAAATTTTTGTAGTTAACAGGATAGTATATAAGGAATTGATCCTGAACAGATCTCTCTTCCATTTGTTTCTCAAAGTTTAAATTTTTATGACAAAATGTCAAAGTGTTGTGTTTTGTGTTAACACGTAAGTTTCAAACCACGTTTATTTTCGGAAATTTAGATACGAGTTTAGTGAAGAGCCGAGATTTCAGAAACAATTGTTCTTAACATACAATCTTAAATAAAGTTAGGTTACCGATAAATTTCCATGCTAGTAAAGTTTGTTACGATTTAAGTTTAACGTTTTTAAAATTCGTTTGTTGTATTTTTGTTTTGGTTATGTTGTCGTAAATAAAAATTATTCAATTTTTCTGAATTGATGTTTATTTTCCTGGTGCGACATATTAATAAACGATATTCCATATCGGGTTCTAAAAACAAAAGTGAATTAAAATAAAAAAATTTACACCATTAAATAATATTTAAACCGAAAATTATTGAAACATTTTTAAAAAACAACAGTTAAATAAATATTATAATACATAACTTAGTACTTGATTGAAGAAATATAAGCGAATTTAAGTAACGATTACCACAAGAAAAGCAACAATTTATCCGAGGGACGTGGATGAAAGTTTGGAAGTGCTGCAGCAGCAATTGGAACAGCAAATCAATAACATCGATCAGATACTGGTAGGAGCCTACGTTTTGTATATGGAACCAGCCGAATGAACACATCCTTTTGAAAATATGCCGATGCACATGTGCGTTAAATTTTATATTAACCCTTCAATTTGTATTCATTATTTGTGTGATTTCCTGCATGTTTATTTTATGTATAGGTGTAAATGTTTATGCAATAGCGGTGTAAACATCTGTAAAACAATTAAAATTTTAGTCTTCTTTCAACATTTTAATTTCAATTACAAAATTATTAAGATCACATTTTTAAAAATTTACCATTTAAAAATTTTGACAGTTTTCCATTTGATTTCAGTTAAGACGCTACGCATACGTTATTGTGCAAATTTTAGTAAGTTTTATTTCACATACAAGCTATTTAATATAACGTGGAATTTACATAATAAAGACCCATTTCATAATTCCATTTGTACTTCTGAATGCAATTAAATTCATATATAAAAAAGATGAAATACATATTAAAGTATAAATTACCATTTATTGATTTTTCCAACAAATCAAATTGAATTCTATCCCCGATTGAGATTTATGAGCTAGTTCGGTGCATAATAAATATAACAAACATTATTCGGACCATATCCCCGATATATTTTTGAGACATTTAACCATTACAATATATATATATATATATATATATATATATATATATATATATATATATATATATATAATTTTTATGGTAGGTTCAAAACATTCTGCACACAGGGTTACATCGCATTTTGAACCAAAAGTCAAAGGTTTTTTCTGCAATTTGGAAATTGGCATCTACGCTGTTTTTCCCTCCGCCTTATCCAATGACTGTTTCCATCATTCCGAACATCAGGCACTACGCCATGCACGTTGCGTTTCCGATGGCTAGAATGGCCTTGTTTTAAATATCTTTGGAAATCTAAACAAGATAAAGAACCTGGCCCGTGAATTTTTCTGTACAAAATCCATGCATTTGTTATGGACATGTCGATCATTCTTGTAATTAACGACCAGTACCATTTTTTGCCTCTAATCCTAGTAGCATATTTGCCAACTATCCAGTCATGATGATCAACACCTCCCATAGTATTTCATAATCAATTCATCAATTGATAAATGAGTAGACAATGTACCCCATTGTTGAAATGTAACACATAATGTTAGAATTCTGACATTGTTATACGTTATTTTATTTACCTATGAGTCAAATCAATTACGTCGTTATTATAACAGTGAAAAACTGATTCAATTTCAAGTATCTATTTCGAGAAATTGCATCCGCTACAAGTTGTACTCTGTGTCTTCATCTGTACTCCAATATAGCTTTTCAGAAGGTAAAATATGGCAATCAGAAAGTATTAAAAATCCAATAAACGTTTTTAATTCCTGAATAGTCACAGTATAATCAGTAAATTTTTTTAGATTTAGCATATCTTTCCGTTTCTTCTTGCAATAAATTATAAACATCGTCAGAGACAAATTTTTTAAACACTTGTACAGGAGATAAATCATGTATTTCAGCACTAATAATTTTAATTTTCTCATTTTCAGACTGTGACCCTCTTATTGTGTTTGTATAGGATGGCTGAGATTTATGCCAACGCGAAGTAATATTAGTTAATTTCTTTTTACCCGTACTTGTTGAAGAGCTTTTATCGGGTTTCTTACGAGTACATTACGATTAGACACATTAGCTCCTTGTAATTGAATTTCGATATTTCCAGGAATATCATTGATTTCATTTTTATCTGTTATATCTTCGTTGCTTTCATCACAATCACTTAAAACGTCCGGGTTCGGTGGCCAATGCTTATAAAATCCCTCATCTTCGAATAACGCTTCAATATCTTTAACACTTAAAAACCGCTTACTTGCCATGTTTTACACCACAATAAATGAACTAAATGAATAAGGGAGCATCGCCTCTAATTTATATACCAACAATCTCTGCAAGAATCATCTAGTCTGGACGTGTAAATTCAAGGTATAAACGTATACGAATTGGACCAGTGTCCTATAAATATGATATCATATTTTGTACTTGTTTATGCCTGTTTATGATGAGATCTACGTTTGAAAACATATGCAGTTTTAGCAAACAAACTTTCTATTTATGAATTCTGAACAGAAAAGTTACATAATTTATTGAATTTTCAAAAAAACTAAGGAAAACTAAATGCATGACAAACGAAGAAAAGACAACCTTTTTTGTAAATTATTTTTCTGTTTATAATTACTAATTTCTTATAAAAGTATATATATATATATATATATATATATATGACATCGGTACATAATGGGTTAATATAACAGTTTGATATTAAGCCAAGTATGGAATCTAATTTTAGTAAAGGATGACTGGATCCTTCATAAATTAAATATTATTAAACTGTCTTGAAGGTGACAAATCAGAACAACCTCTTACGGTCGAAAGCTAACAATAAAGAATGTCATAATAGAAGAGCAAATTTAACAAAATTTTAATTTGTAATAGATAAAAGCATTCACAAATAGAAACTTGACATACCAATTAAAGATCTAGTCAATCTAACAAAGAAATATTTTTGTTAATAGTTATTGTGCAGTGAAAACACAATGTAGTATGTTTAATATGATTTTTAATTTTAAACTACATATATTAAATTATTATAGTGATGTGGTAACAACATATGATATAATAAAAATATAAAAATACACCATTTAAAAACCTAAAAGCTAAGTATTTTAATTATGTACAAGAATGGTGAAGGATAACATTTTCGAATTGTTGATATAGTGCTTACGGTTAATTTATAATATTGTTCATAATGCCTAATTGGTGTAAAAATTCTGCTGTTTATAGAAAACTTGAGTTTATTTTTATAGATAAATATAAATTTAATGTAATGTGACATGGAAAAAATTTGGATCTTCGTAAATTAACAGTAGTTTTGTAAATGCATTTGCTTTACAATAATTGACTTAAAATGGTTTATTTTAATTTGCCTCGGTCTAGCTCAAATCGGGCTGTCATAACAAGTAGTGGTGCTTATTGGATCCTGAGCGGTTTCTGTGGAAATATAAATTATTGTGGTTCAATAGCTAGTGTGTTATGACTCAAAAATCCTATTAATGACGACCGTTCAGGCCTGCCCTGTAAACGGTAGCTTGGTATTTGTCAGGTGGCGTGTAATATTCCACGTATTAGATAAGCCGAGGCCCACGATCGCGTTGGTGTCTTTAAGCAGGTCAAAGAGAAAATCAATAATTTAAAGTAACCTTGGTGCACATGACTATTCTTATATGTGATTTAGCTTTCAGACTGACTGGATGTGAACTCAGTACTTGGAATGCTTCACACAGGACAGGTTAATAATTACACGTTTCCAAATGCAAATTGTGCGTACGCGTTTGATTATTTACTCTAATTAATCAGGATGATCTCAGGATTTCTTAATTCGTTGAGAACGTATTTACAGTAATGAATATCTAACATTTAATTATGCCCGGAAATAAGACGTATTAATTCTGTATTATTAGAAAACCGTCTGTTTTTGTTAAACGCGTATAACTTTCTTATAAGCGAAACTTATTATACCTATTAAATACAGGGAAGAAGGAGTTTATCACGATCGTTTACGTTAGTTATTATTAAAAAATTGCTTCTATTATTAATAGTTATAAACGAATTAATCTGAGGCGAGTTTTACACGACCTTTTAGGACTGCGGGTACTAAATTGAACAATTCTGAGAATTGTTTCCGACGGAATGCAGGTGTCTTAAGTAAGTGATTATTCTCGGGATTAAAATGAGAGAATTTACACGTATAATGTGCGTAATCTCTTCGGATGCTGGTAAATTAGTCAGGCCTTCGGTAACGAAATAATGGATAACTTTTCGTTGCAGGAAAGTATACAGTTTTGTTATGATTTATTTTTAATGTTGCCTAAGTTTTAGGTTTTTAATAATCACAAAAAATTTCCTCTTAAAACAGTAAGGTGAGTTGTGGCTAGTGCTCCCCGTTTTTTGAGTAGTTCATTTTCAAAGTGTCAAGTTAACCTGAGTTAGTAGATCGAAATTAGCAACCATTAGGTGTATTTCAGGTTAGGCTGGAGTACAGAAGTTATTGCATTTGAATCTGTTTGTGTTGTCTATGTGAGTCACATAACGTCCGCAGTAATTGCTTCACCTCCTGCCGCTACCTTCCTTTATTTTCGAGGTAGATCACACATAGCCCCCTTCACGGCAGCCAGCAGCAATGTTGCAAAGGAAACTTGGTGCCTGCAAGATGACATTTTGTTAATTAGGGCACATTTATTGATCTGCAGTTCACAAAAGTGAAAAAACTTACACGTTTGTGTCGGTTGCGTCATTGCACGTTTTGGATGTGGATGCTGCGTTTAAAGGTTCTTGTGCTTCTGACAATCCGTTCGCCTGGCGCCATCGCGTTAAACAGTCAGCATCATAGTGGTGATCGGTCACAACTCCAGCATCAAAAGGAACGATTCCTGCTTTTTTAAAACTTTTTTATAACCTCGGGGCTTATTTTTGTCCATACGTTGCCTATGAGTTTAGAAAATGTCTTTTATTGGTGTTTCTCTTCCTGCATTCTTCCGTTGCCATTTCACCAACTCCTCGTCTCACGTTGACTTTAATGACTTAAATACTGCCAAATCAAGTGGTTGTAGGATGTGGCTGATGTGCGCAGGTAGCTTCAGAATTGTTATATTGACCGATTTTGCAAAGTTTACAAGTTCCAGTGTCAGATGTGTTGAATGTCCATCATAAACAACAAGAACTGGGCGCGCTTGCCCGATATTTGCGACGAAAGTCTTTTCAAAATAGTTTCGAAAAACTCCGTCTTCAATCCAACCATTTGTAGTAGCGGCGTAAGACGTGCCAGGGAACAGCATCATCGTTACTCGCCATCCACTCGTCCCATACATCTTTTCCTTTAAAAATTATAAGTGGGGATATTTTTTGACTGGTGGGACTGACGGCCATGACGACATTTGTGTTTTCTCGGCTAGGTTCACTAGTTGTTCTTGTACTAGGAATACCCTGTAATCCCAACACTTTTGTTTTAGATGGATCACTTGAAAACCCCGATCCATCTATGTTTAAAATACGTTCTGGATGTTCTACAAGATCACATTCGTATATTGTCTGTTCTAGCAATTTAAAGTAGTCTGCTATGATAAACGGATTGGCAGCTTTCTTGCTTGCGAGTTCTACACTTTGTGGCTTTTTACTGTACAGGTTATGTCTTTTTTTGAAGTTAATAAACCAGTCAGCTCCTGGCCTGCCATTCTTAAATTGTATTTTTATATTATTAGCTTGCACTAGAGATACGCTGTGCATTTCCCAAAAAGTTCGCGCCTTTTAAAACAACTCTTATCCTTATAGCACCTAGTAACGCATTTGCCCCTAACGTGCACTTGCCCCAACTAACCTTACATTATTATGGTTAAATGCCATGCCTTTTTTTAAGCGCACATTTGAGCAATCTGTGTATCCGATTTTTGAAATTCTAGCCTTATTGTTACAGAATTACAAAAAAAAAATTGTGGGAAGATATTTAATTTTTCCTTATTTTTGTGTGTATATGTAGCCAATGTTATAGAAAGAACTTACGTTTGTTGAAATGTTACATAACTAAGGTGGCCTCTTAATCAAAAAATCAGGGTATTGTTCCAGGCTTATATTTGTCTAAAAATCCACTAACCTAAAATAAATATAAACAAATTACAATAGTTGAATCTGTTACTAGAAAAAAAGTCCCCTACGTTAATTTGTTGTTGTAGTTCTTCCAGGGTAATCCCTTTGGGTGGTTATCTTTAGGTTCACTGTCATCAAGGGGCATCTAGTCGCTCTCTCCGGATTCCTGACATAAGTCGGTCTCATTTGAACAGTCCTCATCGGAATCTCAACGTACGAGCATATTTTGT